>ML856953.1:0-11358 GCA_009831015.1 Picea engelmannii | reverse complement strand
GAAATGATAGGTAGTCTTTTAAGTTCTGTACATCATCTATAATTGAGCACCAACTCAATGTGAGGCTAATACCTCTGTTTTACAAGCTCCAACTTGTTTGACAACACCAACTCTCTGGTTTCTCTAGCACCCACTAGAAGGAAGCACCAACTCCCTTAATGTTTCAGCACCAACTGGATGGAAGCACCAACTTCCAGTTACACATGCTCCAACCTGTATAACAGAGAACACTTGTTCTCCCTTGCACCACCCTGCCACCCTGGTTTCTCTAGCTGCAACCAGATGGAAGCTACAACTCCCTGTGTTCAAGCTCCCACTTGAACCTCCGAGGACAATAGTCCTCCCTAGCACCTCCCAACCACCCTGGAATATAAATGAATAATTAAACAACCAACTACATAGATAAATCGATTCTTACCACTTCTTCTTTGTTCTGTAAATATATTCTTCTTCTAACTGTTTTGCAATTCTTCTCTTCCTTTGTTTGTTCTACAATTCTGCTCTGCTGCAACTTGTTCTGTCATTCTGCTTTGCTTCAAGTCTTTTCCTCATCTGTTACTCTTCTTTGAGTTTTATCTCACACTGCGCATATTTTTAGTCTCACACTACGCATCCTGTGATTTTCCCTTTCTTACAATTTAATTCATTTTTCGTCCAGAACAACCAACAACACACAGTCTGTATCTTTTTCTTTTATGCACCCCACCCACAGCAGTTACACTTTGCATCTTCTTAGGGAAAAGAAAAACGTCTAAGCAACTGAAACGCCAACCGATCAAGAATCATGACTCAGTTTACCTAACAGATTTGTAACTGGTCAATTAACTATGAGATGGAACAGTAGCCCTCCAATCATATTCAAACTCACTTGAACCGTTGGATTAAGAATAAAGAATCTTGTGCCTGTTTTTCCATTTCGTAATTCGGCATTTCAGGATCACTATTGTGAATCTTAGCACCTCTAGCTTCTTCCTCCATCTTCCATCGATGTGCCCAATCGCTGTGACCATGCGCTTATGCATAAAGCGCTTTCGCGATTTTGCATTTCGTGAATCTGGAGATGAGGCATCTCGACTCTCCAAGTCGCGATCCCCGAAACTCCGAAATGGAGCTTATCTGAACTGACTCCTTCCCTTCTCATCACCACTGGCGGTGACCATAGGCTGTGCCAAAAAGGCGCTTCATATTTCGTGAGTTTCCATACCATGCTTCGTTGACTCCAAGTCAGCGAAAATCCAATCGCTTGCCACTTGTCCTATGATTCGACGGTTCAGATCTGATCTTGATTCAATAGCTCAGATCATATCGCGATTTCAACGTTCTTGTGGTTATGTTTCTTGCCTCTCAAAGTCGCGATTCGCGAAACTCCGAAATGGAGTCGGATCAACAGTCTAGATCACACCTTGATCTGACGGCTGCGATTAAATCGTGATTTCGGTGGTTATGTTTCTTGCCTCTCCAAGTCGTGATAGGCTAAGCTCCGAGATGGAGCTCAGATCAACGGTCCACATTCTTGGTGATCCGACGGTCCTGATCTTTTTGCAATCTCGCATCTCGCTGTTCCTTAGATGGAGGTTCTCGTCACTCCAAGTCGCGATAGGCGAGACTCCGAGATGGAGCTGGATCAATGGTCCAGAACAAACCTTGATTTGACGGCTAAGATAGTTTCACGATTTCACATATTGTGAATTCGAGCGGTTAGGGAACCCCGTTCCTTTGACTTTCCAGTCAGCGACATGATGATATTTCACCATGTGTCCTACCTGAAGATGGACGGTCCTCCTTCCTTTGGGATTTTGTGAGCCCGCTTCTTCTTGCACTTTAATGAATGTGTAGGTTCTCCTTGATCCAACGATGGTTGAAACTTATGCTCTAATCTGACACCTGAGATCTGTCCTCCTCTTCTACGCATTCTTCTTGTCTACAATCAGATTTGACGATCCTCCTTCTTTTGGGAATTAAAATGGGATCCAATGATCAGAAATTCTACTTCTCCTCCTGAGATTACTTTGTTCCGCTTACTCTGATTTTTCCATCGATGATCTGCCAACAATCCTCTGCACTATCTCTTCTGAGCTTATTGGAATCTTCTCTGCAGTGTCTTCTCATAATGCCCATCTATTACATACTTTCTGTACTCATGCCATCTTCATTGTTGTAATTTCCATCAATGACAAGCATACAAGCATGCGTTATCTGTTAAATATTTTCCAACAAGAGGTCATATATTTTCAAATGGAATCCACCACACCAGTTGGCTTTCGAGAGGCATTGGGACTTGCTCCATGAGGTACACATAAGTTATTATGGTAATTGTCATTTCAATATTTGAGGCATTTGAGTATGCTGTATCTTAGTCCGCTTTAGATTTCATGACATATGCTTGGACATTATGCCTTTTTCTCTTTTTCATGTTGGTGGTTGACATTGTGCCCTAGTAAGTGGCATTCCTTGGGAATGGGTTTTCTACTAGGAAATCCCTTGAAGAGCCATTGTACCGTTCTTGACCATACTTACCACTTTTCATCACTTAAAACCCCCATTTTCTTATCTCTTTGGATTTTAGGGTGTATTGACCCAAGAAAGGGTTGTCCCTCATTCTATGGGAAGAAGGCGCTAAAGGCCTAGAGGGATTGTTGTCGGGTAAAATATAAAATCCTATATATAAACCTTCCAGATGCTTCGCCCAGGGATCCCCCAAGAAAGAAATAAAACACTTATTTGTAAGAAAAGGGGGACCCACAAGAAAAAATGATAGAATGCTTAGGGGGTTAGTTGGAGGATAGGAGGTATCATCACAAGTCGACCTATCATGATCATGGGTATCTAGCGGTATGACATTACGATCAACTAGCCACCAAGCCAGGGTAGTGGCTCTCAGTTACACAACTGAGAGAAAGGGGGTCTCATCACGAGCCAACCTTCTCATTTTTGCAAGGTATTTGTGAATGACACTGTCATTATCTGGAGACCACACCAGGACAATGGCCTTCAACTCATCCTTAAAACATGAAAGAAACAAAGAATGGAAGAATGATGGGTTTGGAAAAATTGTATTGCAAACAAAGGTGCCACACATCCTCTGCAAAGGCACCCATGAATGAGAAACTACAACCCCTTGTATGTCATGAACCCCATGCCCATTGAATCTTGATCCTTAACCACTTCATCCACTTTACATGGCTTAGAGAGGGATTACTTGGGAAACACTCCTTAACTTAGGAAAGGTATACCCAATAGGACACCTTGTCAACCCTCCCATATCCAAGCTTGGAAAGTCACATAATGTCTTTGAGCACTTACTTGTTTGACAAGGTAATCTTTTATCCACATGATTAGGTGGCTCATTTATTGATTTTATTTACTCATCATGATATTTTGACTTGAGATTCTTGGAGGGTGTGCTTATTTGTCTTTGCAGGAGTTGGTGGACAATTTTGGAGGAAAAAGCCTAGCTTGGGCTTCTATGGGGCTTGAAGCCCACAGGTTGGATGCCAAGGGCCCACATGTCATATGAGAGAGACATACTTTCAGATGCCTAGAAGACATGGTGGATGACATGACCTATCCCTCACATGCCAAACATTTTTCCTAGGAAAGGCACAATGCCACCTTTGGAGGCATGACGTCATCTAGAAGGGCTAGGGTTTGGTGGTGAAGTTATTACTCATTGACACATGGATGTTTTGAGGAGAATAAGGCCTTTGGAGGCCTAACAATTCATCTCCAACTCCAACAACTTTCTCCTAGTGTCAAAACATCCCCTAAAGGGGTGACATCACCTTAAGTTAGGGTTTCTTTTTGTGTAAAAGTGAATTTAAAGATGAATTGTTTAATATTATTTGTATAAAGGGGAAAAATTAGGCTTGTTGACCCCTAGTCTTGTGGTTTATCCTAAAATTATGTGGACAAACTATATTCGTGACATTTTGTATAAATAAAGATCATAAGATCTCATTTTCAAAACATAAATCTCCCATTTGGAGAAGGATTGGACTGAAATTTTTGCTATCTTTGGGCTAGTTTCTCTCTTGTGCTCTTGTGTATGGATATATCTTTGGTTTTTGGTTGATGGAAATGATGCACTATCCTCGGAAGGCTCTTATTTTCTATTGTGGTGGTTTGTCTTATCTTTTTTCCTTGAATTGGTAAGGCTTTTTTACATTGTGCTATCATTTGTTATTCAAGTCAAGGTTATTTGCTAGAGATAGGTAGGAAGTATAAGGGCATATACCCTCACCTTAGTCTCCAAAATTTTATGCTTACATTTTATCGGTTTGACAAGGGTTTTCTAAGAGAAGTATAAGTGCATACACCCTCTTAGCCTAAACCCTAGCTAGGGATACTTGCCTTGGGGAGTAAGGGAATTTACACCCCCAAGGAGGTAGTACCTCTAGATCTTTCTTTATTTGACTCCATTAACCCAATTATTAAAGGCACTAGTCATTATTCATTGCATTGGAGAAATAAATTGTTTCCTTGGTAAATGTGAAATTTTCAAGTTTTAAAGTTGTCTCTTTGGAAAGTTGTTCCTTGAGCCTTTGGCTCACTTGCGTCATTGAGGCATCCCATTTCAACCATCAATTCTTGTTGTTGTTACAAAACTAAACTACAACCATTAGGGATGCATAAAAATAACCCTCTAACCCCTAATAACTTCTAAATTAACCCTAGGATTTATCTCTAATTTTTCCCTAACTCTAATATTCCAGATATAAAAAGTATGCAGAACAAAAATAAATAGCTAGAAATGGAAAATGAACAACAATATAACCAGAACAACACCATGATAATACTAAAATGATAACAAAATAACCCCATAATTAACACTTTGATTATCGAGAGCAATGTTCACTTGCCTCATCGAGGGGGAAACCTCCAGCAGAGCAGAGCTCTATTACAATAATATCCAAGACCAAAGTTCTCATACCCCCGACTCCTATTTATACTAAATATGTCTATCCAAAGAACCATCTAGAGGAAGATCCTTCTAGAAGCGAAAGCTTCTATTAGGTCTTCTTACAATAGACTTATTCTTCCTTATTTCTAGGCCTTATTAATATTGACCTTTATTACATGGAAATATATTATTCTACCTACCTGAGGGGTTAGGTGCCTAACATGTCCTCCCCCTTAAAAAAAACCTTGTCCTCAAGGCTTGATATGGGGAAATTGCTGCAGAATGGTATTGGTTCCCAAGTGGAATCTATTGGAGTTGTATATTTCCACTGGACTAACACTTCCTTGATGGTTCATTGACGTAGTCAATGCTCATGTTGGTCCAAAACTGCTTGTGGTTGTATCCAAATGGAGCCTTCTTCGTCCAACTAAGGAAGGTTGGTTTGAGTTTGGCACTTAGTTCCAATCACCTTCTTTAAGAAGGAGACAACAAAAATAGGATGGAGCTTAGAATGACTGGGAAAAGCTAACTGATAGGCCACCTGTCCCACATGCTTGAGAACAATACAAGGACCATAAAATTTGGGCTCCAGATTCTGACAATGGTTAGCCTTGAGGGAAGTTTGCTTGTAAGGTTGCAGTTGAAGAAACACCTGATCCCATTATGAAAATTAACATTCAAAGTGACCTTGATCTTCTTGTTTCTTGATGTGATTCTGGGCCATGAGCAACTTCTCTTTGAGGGTACAAAAAATAGCCTCTCGAGCTGTAAGCATTTAGTCAACCGCTTGGAATTTCGAGACACCTGGAAAATATGAGAGGACCGAAGGTGGATTTTGTCCATATACCGCTTCAAAAGGAGTCATGCGTGTAGATATATGGTACAAAGTGTTGTACCACCATTCAATTAGTGGTAACCATTGAGCCCACTGATTCTGCCTTTCCGATGCAAAACACCTCAAATATGTTTCCAAATGTTTGTTGACAGCTTTAGTTTGACCATCAGTTTGGGGATGATAATTTGTGCTGAGATGCAATTGGGTGCCTTGTAGCTTGAATAGTTCTTGCCAAAAATTGCCGGTGAAAGTTGGGTCGTGATCATAAATGATAGAATGTGGCATGCCATGAAGCTTGAAGACCTGATCCATGAAAATTTGAGCCACACTAGATGCTGTAAATGGGTGTTGAAGAGCACATAAATGAGCATACTTGGAAAGATGATCAACTACCACCATGACGACTAATTTATTGCCTGATTTAGGTAAGCCTACAATAAAATCCATAGAGATATCTCGCCAAATAGTGGGTGGAATCAGAAGTGGTTGTAGTGTGCTAGGATATTTGACAGTTTCACCCTTGTTGCATTAACACACATCATATTCAACCACAAAATTATGAACGTCATGTTTCATACCCTCCCAGAAAAAAGAACGTTTGACCCGGTCATAGGTTTTGGTAAACCTAGAGTGCCCAGATGTGGGTGTAGCATGAAGCTCAGAAAGTACCGTGGATTTAAGTTTTGACTGTTTACTTAAATACAAACGACCTTTGTATCGAAGCTCATCATTGAGCCAAGAGTATGTTGGAGAAACTGGAGAATTGGACTGCAATTTTTGTATCGGATGGGAACTTTTGGGATCATGAATCCATTCCTGGCGAATAGATTGGAGCCAATCTGGTACAATGAAAGAGAGAGAAAAAAGAGACCCTTCATCTTCATATTTTCTAGAAAGTGCATCAATAACCACATTGTCTTTGCCTTTTTTGTAAATGATCTCATAATCATATCCAAAGAGCTTAGTCACCCATTTTTGTTGCTCAGGGGAGGAAAGGCGTTGTTCTAGAAAATACTTGAGGCTTTGATGATCTGTCTTAATTTGGAAGCGTTTCCCCAATAGATAAGGTCGCCAAAGATCCACGACATGCAGAATAGCCAACATTTCCTTTTCATAGATTGATTTTCCCAAATTTCTCTCGGACAGTTGTTTGCTGGTAAAGGCCAAAGACCGACCCTCTTTCATAAGGACAACACCAATTCCTTTCCTGGGAGCATCACATTCCAGGACAAAGGTCTTTGTGAAATCAAGAAGGGCCAGGACTGGAGTGGTGCACATGGCCATCTTCAAGGTTTGAAAAGCCTAAGCAACTGCTGGAGTCCAATTGAAAGAATTATTTTTAAGGAATGCAATGAGAGGTGCCAAAATATTTCCATAATTATTAACAAACTTGCGATAATAACTTAATAAATCCATAAATCCCCGCAAGCTTTTGAGAGTCTTTGGGTGAGGCCAATATTGCATAGCTTCAATACTTTTAGGATCCACCCTGACGCCATCCTTGCCAACAAGATGACCCAAGTACTGTACTTCCGAGCCGCCAAAAGCACATTTAAATTGTTTGAGGAAAAGTTGGTGCTGAGAGAATAGATGGAGAACTCGATCCACACGAGCAAGATTGTCTATCCAGGTTTTTTTGTAGATGAGGATATCATCAAAGAAAACTAACACAAAATGACGAAGAAAAGGATAGAAGACATGTTTCATGAGGCTTTGGAAAGTGGAGGAGAATTACACAAGACAAAGGGCATGAACAAAAACTCATAGCGGCCATCATGAGTTCTAAATCCAGTCTTAGGAATGTATGACTCTTTCATATGGATCTGGTGGTAGCCCGAAGGAAGATCAAGTTTAGTAAATAACTGGGCACCACTCAATTCATCCAAGAGGTTATCAATCACATGAATGGGAAATTTGTCTTTAATGGTGAGTTTGTTGAGGGCGCGGAAGTTAGGATAAATGTGCCAATAACATTTTTTCTTAAGGACCATGACCAAAGGAGAAGAGTAGGGGCTCATACTAGGGCGAATAACACCTGTGTTGAGAAGTTCTTGAACCATTTTCTCAATTTCAATTTTTTGGGAAAAGGGGTGACGATAGGGAAAGATATTGGGTGGAAGGATTCCTGGGACAAGGGGAATGAAATTATCATGAAAACCACGAGAAGGAGGGAGTCCCTAGGGAGTGGAAAAAACCACTTGATGTTTACAGAGGATGGATTGGAGGTCCTATGAAATAGAGGGTGTCTCAGTGGCTTGTATGGCATGGAGTTGGGAAATAATGCTAATATGACCTTTTTTGAGCAGCGTTTCCATGAGATGGGAACTAATGATCTCTGAGGAACTGACGGTGATGCCTTGGAACTTATATTGTTGGCCCTCCTGGTCAAATTGCATGGTTAATTCCTTAAAATCCATGAGAATGGGAACCAAATTCCTTAGCCATTCTGCACCCAACACAATGTCACAACTGCCCATGTCGATAGCAAACATATGAGATTTCATATGGTATTCACCAATTTGGAGATGCACATTTTCACAACACCCTCCACATTTCATGGACCCACCATTAACAATCATGATTTGGAAATTATTGACTACACAGATATAAAAATTAGTTTCTTGGGTAATGCAGTGATGAATAAAATTATGGGTGCTTCCACTATCAACAAGAATGATGACCTTCCTATGCTTGATGTAACCAATTAGCTTGAGAGTTTGGGGAGCAAAGAAGCTAGTGAGAGAATTTAGGGAAATGATCGGTTTTACTTCAGGAGGGTCTGAGGGAGGGGTTATGTCAGTGGGTTCAAGTGACACAGACATAAGGGGATCCTCAACATCCTCTTCTGAAACATCCTCCGAGATGGCCATAAAAATATTTTGTTCCTTACACTTGTGTCCCAGAAAAATATTTGTCATCACAATTATAACAAAGGCCTTTGAGTTGGCGTTCATCCATTTCGGCCCTGGTCATTTTTTGGATCTTTAGTGGAGTAGAAGGAGGAGTGGGAGTTACTGGTTTAGTGCAAGGAATAAAGGAGGGTTTGTGGTTTTGGGAAGAGACAACATGTTGTGCTTCCTTATCTCTTTTAGTAGCATATACCCAAATCTGAGGCCAAGCCAAGAGGACATGAGTATGAATCTCATCCTTGAGGTCACTGATAAAACATTCTCAGAAAAAAGCATCAGACATGCCCTCTGTATGAAAATCCAGTCGCTCAAAAGCAGCTACAAAGTCTTCCATTGTGCCAGATTGTTTCAATATTGTCAAACGACCTAAATGGTTGGTGTCAGTGCTAAAGTGTTCATAAAGGTCTCCCACAAAGTGTGTCCAAGACACATACCCTTGGCGAGCATTTTTTCTCCATTTCCACCATTGCCAACGTTCTTGATTTAAATGGAGAGCACCATACCGGAGTTTGGCCAACTCATCCGTAATTCCATACAAAGAGAAATAATGTTCCATTTGAGTTACCCAACCAGTGGGATATGATCCATCAAATTTGGTCACATCCACATGCGGAAGGCGTAGGTCACGCTGAAAGTGATGGGGCTGAAAATTCTAGGAATGAGAGGAAGTTTCACCTTCGGTATGCAAAGGTGGGTCAGATAAGGAAATATCTGCATGGATATGTAGCTTGACGCAGAGTGTCGTAGTGACAGATTCAAGCTGGGTAGTAATGTCTTGTTTGACTTCCTCGATTGAGGCAATGACTGAAGCAACGATGGAGGAATGAATTTTTTGATTGATGGAGAGAATATTTTCACTGCGTTGTCACACTTCTTGTTAGGTTTCTGTGATTAGAGTGCAAGGTATTGAAGTGAGCTTCCAAGTCTTGGCTATGGGTATGGGCCATGATGATGAGGGAACACGAAAAGGGGTGGGTGGGACCACAAAGAAAATGGGTTATGGGTGAAGTGTATCACAACGATTAGGGAAAGGAGTTGAATCTAATGGGGTAAAGCCCAAATAAGGGTGTTGGAAGGGGGTTGGGTCCACAATTTGATTTTTGCTGAAAAATGATAGGTATGACTGCGATAAGGGTGAAGAGAGAAATCCAATGGAACAGGCATCAAATAATGGTGCCAACAGGATCCATAATATTTTTTTTTTTTTTTTACTCGCGGAGTTATACTCCGATCTGAAGAATAATGCAGTGATGAAATGTCCAAATGCTTAACAAGAAGAAATGTTCAGTAATTTTTCAACTCAAATGCAGGAGACACAGTTGCGCCATAATAGATCTTGTTTGTTCTGTTTTCATTTCCGTCCCAATGGTTAGGTATTCAAGGGTTCTACATATAAGGGTTTCCCCTGTGCAATAACTCTCTGATATACGTGCAGGGTCCAACAGTAGAACTCGACCCAATATCTCAAGGCACCAACTCGAAGGGGTACCAACAGGGGTTACAAGGTGGCCAATTGACGTGTGCTTAAGTACCACTTGTATTTCCAGCGTGTATGAATCCCCGACAGTGGGTTTATGCACATAATGACAAATCTCTGTAGCTTAAAGACGTCGAAATACGTATCTACCCTGAAAAAATTTAATCCACAATTTTCTGCCGAGGAAGGTGTTTTGATAGCACTTGTAATATTCCATATATAAAAAGTATGCAGAACATAAATAAATAGCTAGAAATGGCAGATGAACAACAATATAACCAGAAAAACACCACAACAATACCAAAATGATAACAAAATAACACCATGATTAACACTTTGATTACCGAGAGAAATTTTCACTTGCCTCTTCTAGGGGCCAACCTCCAGCAGAGCAGAGCTCTATTACAATAATATCCAAGGCCAAAGTTCTCATACCCTCGACTCCTATTTACACTAAATATGTCTATCAAAAGAACCATCTAGAGGAATATCCTTCTAGAAGCAGAAGCTTCTTTTAGGTCTTCTTACATTGGACTTATTCTTACTTATTGCTAGGCCTTATTAATATTGACCTTTATTACATGGAAATATATTATTCTACCTACGTGAGGGGTTAGGTCCCTAACACTAACTCTCTACTAACCCTAGCACACTTATCTAGCTAGTTGGAAGTGGTTTCGAGTGCCTGATTTTTTTGCTGTTAAGCTTGGTTTGCTACATCCATAAGGATGATAAATATCACTACAACAAGCTTTTGTTTCAGCCTTGGTTTTTGTGCTAGATTTATTTCTTAATCATTGATGATTTGATCTAGATTTACTAGCTTTGTCTCTTGTTTATTTTATCATGTGCTTAACACTTATATTTAATCCTTTTCTATCTTTATTGAGATTATATATATATATATATATATCATTTAATTTTTCTGCAATTAGGGACAACAAGCTTAACTTGCTTTTCCAACTAACATATTACAAGTATCCTTGGTTTTCATTATGTCTCAGGCATGCAATTTACTCTCGGTGGCTCACTCAACTCATTTGAAAAACCTTAAATCTTCCCAAGACTCTTTCTCAAGCTTTTCCTACCATATAGAATTGACCTCTAGGGACACCCATTCATACTTATCATTTTCCATCTCATTTCCCCCTAGGGTCACTGAGATTCCCCCATTGAGGTGACTACTTCACCTCTAAAGTGATGGGGACACCTGCCTAAGGTGACAATAGGTAGGTGC
>ML856952.1:11404-27313 GCA_009831015.1 Picea engelmannii | reverse complement strand
TTGATGCGAAGGTGGGACGGTGATGTGGCACATGAAGGTGACGAGGAGGCATAGGAGAGGCTGCGGTGGCAGGCGCAGTGGGGACAACAACGACACATGAGGAAGCAACATGGGGGACAAGTGTCATGAAGTGAGAGGAGGAAGTGAAAAGGAGATGTGACATGAAGAGGGAGTGGGATACACATGGCAGGGGGTGATAGGGAGATATGACAGTGTCAGGGGACAGGCGCGAGTGGGTGATGTGAGTGGAAGACAGATGTTGGTAGGAGAGGAAGGCGGTAAGAGGAGGCGGTACGTAGATTGCTCGAAGGGTGGGGGAGTGGTAAGCGAGATTGAGTCGGGGGGGGGTCCAAGCATCATGAGGAGGTGCCACGTAGTGGAGGGCCTGTGCTAGGAATCTGCTTGCTTGGACCCCCTCCTAGTTAAAGGCAGAATGCTCGGGGGGGTCCGACTTGGGCTGTGCATCGCAGATTTGAGTGCACAAATCTCAGTAGTCTAGATCTACACGCACCATAACATATCACGCCAAACATCACATCAACACCCAGACTTAGGATAAGATGCATTTTGTGGGTTTTTAGCCCCTTTTCTCGCATTTCGTCACCCAAGGGGGAAATCCAAAGGGGAAAACACCCCCTTGCAAAAATATGTGATAACAAAACCTACGAATTTAGAAGACAATTTTCCAGATGCACAATTATTTTTAGTCCATATTGCCGATGAATACTTTGCAGATATCATTCGGTACTTGAGCACAGGTACTGCGCCACAAGAATTTAACACCGCGCAGAAAAAAAACCTGGTAGTTCACGCCACCGACTATCAACTTATTGCAGGACACTTATACAAAATGGGTGTGTAATACCCCAAGGCCAAGCCCCTGCTGAATTGTAATTTTTCTTATAGGATGGTGAGGCGAGTGATTATAAACTAAGAAACCTGTGTTTATTTTGGCTGGTGAGCTAGATGCCAAAGGCCAGGAGCCTGATTTTTGTATATGTAATTATGTAGATCATTAATAAAAATATAAACATTGCTGTTTGTAGATCGACCACGAAGAAGAGTTATGGGGGATTAAGCACCAGTAGGTAGGGTAAGGAAGGGGGGGATAAGTATTTGGGCCTAGGGGATAAGCTAGTGGGATTACCTCTAGAAGAATAATATTTTAATATTATTTCCCAAAAACCAAGGTGGACATGATATGTTTTTGTTGTCCTAAGTTCCTGGAAAGGGGACGTAGGCTAAATGGAGCACATGCAGCTCCAGGAAGACAAGTGTCGACCTGGGATCATACAATTAAAAGCTGAAGCGTCAGATGTGTTGTGGGTTCTCTGGTCATTCTGCCATCCTTCGTGCGAGTTCATGAGTCCATTCTCCCATCCTCCATCTAAACCCAAGACCTCCGTCGTTGACCTATGGATACCCTCACGCATCTATGAAACCAGAAATTGTGAAGCCGTCCTATGCTACTTCCTGTGAAGCATACACAATTGTAGTCACCCGAGACATGTTGTGACTTAGCATTAGGTTATTGCCTTTTTGGGTGTCCATAATCATTTTTCCATGTTATTGTCACCCATAAGATAGCTTAGTGCTATTGTTGTTGTTGTCACATGTACCCGACTGTAGCTGAGTTGAAGATTGGTTGAAGAGGCAGGTTTTCAGGTGTTGGAGCAACTCTCCCAGGTGAGAGAGTTTGCTAGGAAGTGAGTTCTCCTAGAAGGGAGTCCCATAGCAGCTACAATACTCTGAGACTTCTGGTCCATCCTGTTGCTGAAGCCCAAGGTAAGGGAGGTGTACTAACCGATGGACTTGTATTAGTGAAGGTGTATCTTCCTGGGGTGGAATAGGCGTGTGGGGAATGAGGGTCTATGGGTTGTGGGTGTTAATGGCTCCTGGGATAAAAGATCCTTCCGGTTTCTTTGTGCAACTTCCTTGTTGTCCTTGCCAAGCCTAGGATTCCCTTACTCGATAGAGTTTAGTCCTAGCTCAGGGGTGACCTACTGCTGAGAGTGATGAACAACGCGGTCTAAGGCTGGGAGGTTCATGGAAGGTCTACACACAGTTGGTGGATTTACTCCAGCTAAAAGATAAGTATCATTTCTGTGCTTAATTATTAATTTTATGCATGTTTGGGTTACTTTAAATGTATCATGTGTTCCATTGCATGTGGACTTACTGTTAATCTAAATTTCATCTGTATGGTAGCAATAATTTGGTGTTAATTTCTTTAATTTCATTAAAATGCATGTTATATATATGTGTGTGTGTGTGTGTGTGTGTGTACGATTCCACGTGGTAGCGTTACCTGACCGTGTTGGAAGGCTAGGTTCTTTGGGTAGCATTATTAGAGTTTAGTGAAGTGTCATGTTGGTGGCATTGCCCGACCTGTTGGTGGCTAGGGATGTTATAATATGGTATCAGAGCATGGTTGCAACACTAAGCCAGGATGGGCCATGTTAGTGGAAGTTGAAGTAAGAGATTTGAAAGGAGTTGTTGTCGAAATGGACAAAACTCAAGTCCCGAGACAAGGTTTCAACGCAGAGCCTGGATGGGCTGGGTAAGTGGTCATTGGACTCAAGGTTCAAGTGGAAATTGTGTTTGGAGGAACTAATTTCGAATCCCAGAATGTTCTTGAGTGCTAAGAGGTTACCTTGGCCGTGTTAAGAAGCTCAGGAGGAGTAGCAGTATCCTAAAACCACAACATAAGTGGTGTTGGACCACAGAGTAATGTGAACCGTAGGATCTGTTCGGAAGAAAAGGGAAAACCCTTATGACCATCATATCTGGAGAAGGTGTAGAAGGGTTAACCTAGAAGCCCTTCGGACTTCGCGACTTCAATGAAGTTGATGCAAAATAAGAGAAAGCCTAAAGTCCGAAGCTTCGAAGGCTGAAGGGCCGAAGTGGTGAGTGATGATGATGTCACCTGGAGGTGACATGGACACATGGGTTGTGTGCCAAGTGTAAGTGGATTACAAATTGTGGAATATTGAAATGGCATTTGGAATGTGACGTGTATCACCCATCTGAATGGGCCACATATCAACCGCTAGTATTCTGCCATGTGGATTTCCATATGAGCAGGGCTAGTGGAGTTGAGGTTACATAACGTAGTTAAAGGTCAGAGGACCCACACTGGTGTTGATCAAGATACATCCAGATCGATAGCTAGGAGGAATTGTAGGGACCTAATTTGCACGAAAGTTAATTATCCAAGGCGGTCCCGCAATCCAAACTGTGATTTCACAGAGGGGTTATGTGTCAGCATAAGAAGGGTTGCGGGATGAAAGGTGAGTTACTCCAAACCACCATTGCAAGCCCTCACAATTGGAAAATGTTAAGTGACATGATGTAATGATGTCACCAAAGGTGATTTGGAATGTTCAAAGATGAACAATTCAGATGTGTGGATGCGAGATCCTCCGAAGGTCTAAAGTCCCAGAACTTAGACACCTGAGGTTCCATAGTGAGTGTCAGTCGTTGGATGCTGAGTAGATGTGGACTGTTGAGCCACTCTACTCCGCGAGTTGGGTAAATCAGAACTCCAAGGGATTGTTGTGTTGTGATTTGAAAATTTTCGAAGCCAAAGGCTCGAGTAAGCACCTTTTGACTTAGCTTTTGGTCACGACTCATGATCACATGGGTTGGGGACTGAGAGGAAGGGTTTAGTGCCCCAAAATTATTACAGAGTAGACAAAATCTCGGAAAGAAAATGAAATCTGAACATTTTTTTAAAATCAGATTGGTTTATGAATGCTGTGGGAATTGTTAAGGATTGATGGCCTGACAAATTCCGGTTGACTGCAGGTTGTGGTTGCAGAGTTCAATGAGTGCAGGGACCACAATGAATTTCCACTGAGTGCAAAGAAATGGAGGAGGCACAAAATGCTTCCAGTTCAGAGAATGAAGTAAAAGAAATGGATGTCCATTTATGAGTGGAAGAATCGAACTCCAATGAGCATGGAGGAGAGATGGACAAGGAAGGGCATATGATGAAAATCATTGAATGATTGCAGAAAGATGCCCAAGCTCATTGAGCAGATAACAGAAAGATCATGAAAGCCAGGGATCAATAGGGAGAATTCAACTTAAAGTTTATGTAGACCCTGGAAAGAATCGAAAAGAAGTTGGATAAGGAGAGTGACTCAAGAAAAACAAAGAGTCGCAAGAACCTTGAGAGAAAAAGAAGATCAAGAAGTGTTAGCAGACATCATCGTCACTCCCCAAAACATTCCAATAAGGAGGCACACAGTAGTTCAAGCCCATCTCCTACTAGAAATCATAGGAGATCTGGAGTGGATGAACTGAAGGGTGAAATGAACAAGATTAAACCTCCTACTTTTGATGGAGAACACAAGAAAGATGAAGATGCCGAGACTTGGCTGCTGGGCATGAGGAAATATTTCCAACTGAAGAACTATTCTTCTCATGCAGAGGGAAGAATTACCATTTACCAACTTAAAGGAAAGGCATCCATATGGTGGGAGAAACTTGTGCAAGTACAACACGTCAGAGAGAAGAATGTTACTTGGAAGGAGTTCAAGAAGCATTTTGAAAAGAAGTACTTAACTAAGAGATACAACGACAGAAAGATGAAAGAGTTATTTGAACTCAAGTTGGGCAACATGACCATTGATGAATATGAACGAAGATTTTTGGAATTGTTGAAGTATGTTCCTTTCATCAAGAACGAGACTGTCAAAATTCAAAGGTATCTGAATGGACTGCCACCTTCCATCAGTGACAAGATCTAGTATAATGACCCAAAAAAAATGTAAGAAACTATAAGGAGAGAAAAGTGCTTATATGATTAGCAAAAAGAAAAGCCTACTTTCCAAAAAGGTTGGGAAGACAAGAAGAAGTTTAAGAGGGAGCAAAGGAAAAACATAATCAAACCACCATTTTTCAGGAATAGTCCTCAAGGACAACCATGTTTTAGAGAGCCCAGGAAGGCTGAAGTGGGTGGAAAAATGCCAAGACAACCACCTATGGAATGTTCGAGCTGTAAAGGAAATCATAGGTACATAGATTGCCCCCACATAAATGAAAAAGTGAGAACTGCCCCCAATGTTCAACAGACAAAAACAGTGGAAGACATGGGTAGTAGAGTACCAAGGATCTACGCAACCCTGGACAACAAGCAAGCAAAATATCTATCACACATGATTGAAGTGGAAGGTATGATAAACAACCATGACTTTACTATTTTAATTGATTCAGGGGCTAGTCATAGTTATGTAGATCCTAGAGTGGTGGAAAGTTTTCATTTGTCGAGAAGAAAAAATGGAAAATATTGGTTAGTGCAAATGGCTACAAGAACTAAGAGAAAGGTTATAGAATTGGTTAAGTCTTGTCCAGTGGACATGAATGGACTGAGCACGAGGGCTGAATTGAACATTTTACCTTTAGGTTCCTATGGCTGTCTAAATGGTATGGATTGGTTGGACCAACACCATGTCATCTTAGACTTTTGTAATGAGGCATTCACTTGCCTGGATGAGGAAGGGAATTAGAGAACAGTCCAAGGAATTCCCAGGGAAGTTACTATTATAGAAATCTCAGAAATGTAGCTGAAGAAGTGCTATAGGAAAGGCTGTCAATTATTTGCAGCCGACATGGAGGAAGCACCTAAGGATAAGGTGTCAAGTATTGAAGACCATGAAATATTAAAATATTTTTAGGATGTATTCCCGAAGGTACCAGGACTATCCCCGAAGAGAGACATTGACTTCTCTATTAACATAATGCCTAGAGCAACTCCAATGTCAAAAAATCCTTACATAATGAGTACACTAGAGCTGAAAGAACTACAATTGCAGCTTGAAGAGATTTTGAAGAAGGGGTATATACGCCCAAGTGTGTCACCTTGGGGAGCCCCAATCCTATTCGTGAAGAATAAATATGGGACATTGAGATTGTGCATCAATTTTAGACAGTTGAACAAAGTGACTGTTAAGAATAAGTATCCTCTACCAAGGATTGATGATCTCTTTGACCAGTTGAAGGATGTCAAAATATTTTCAAAGATAGATCTCAGGTCAGGGTATCACCAGGTAATAAAGGATGAAGACATCATCAAGACCACCTTCAGAATAAGGTATGGTCATTATGAATTCACAGTGGTGCCATTTGGGTTGTTGAATGCGCCCGCTGTCTTTATGTGCCTAATGAATGGTGTATTCAGGGACTATTTGGACAAGTTTTTTATAGTCTTTTTGGATGACATCCCGGTGTATGCCAAGTCGGAGGAAGAGCATGAGCAACATCTAAGGATGGTACTGCAAGTGCTAAGAGAGCACCAATTGTATGCCAAACTGAGCAAGTGCTCATTTTATCAAAAGAAAATCCATTACTTGGGACATATCATTTCAAAGGATGGGATAACTGTGGATCCTGAGAATATAGAAGCCATCAGAGAATGGTCAGCGCCAAAGAATGTGAAAGAATTTAGTTCCTTTATGGGTCTAGCTAGCTACTACAAAAGGTTCATTGTAGGATTCTCAAGGATATCTCACCCCATCACTTCCTTGTAGAGAAAGGAGAAGAAGTTTCAGTGCACAGAAGAATGTGAGAATAGCTTTCAGTGATTGAAGCAGTCGTTAACCAGTGCTCCAATCTTGAGGATTGTAGATCCGAATGAAGATTTCATAGTATGTATAGACACATGCAAAGAAGGACTCGAAGGAGTCCTCGACCATAATGGATTTGTAATATGTTATGAGTCCAGGAAGCTGAAAGAGCAGAAAAAGAACTATGCAACTCATGATTTGGAGTTAGCGGCTATTGTTCACGCTCTACAGAAATGGAGGCATTACCTCATGGGAATGAGGTTTGAACTGAGGATAGATCATAACGGTCTGAAGTATTTGTTTGATCAACCAACCTTGAATGCTAGGTAGAGTAGGTGGTTAGAATTCCTTTGTGAGTATGACTTTGATATCAAGCATATCAAAGGAAAAGAGAAAAAAGTGGCTGATGCACTCAGCATGAGAGTATATGAACTACATGCTACGACCATTAGCATGTATGAAACTGATATTAAAAGAAAAATTTTGGAAGCTGAAAATGCAGATTTGCAGTACATGGAGTTGGTAGAAAAGATACAACAAGGTAAGATGCTACAGAGAGTGGAAGATTATAAATTGGAAATTGATGGAACACTCTTGTACAAAAACATAGTTTATGTACTTGATTCTCAGGAATTGAAAATTGCGATTTTGAAACAAATGAAAAATGTGCCTTATGCTGGGCACCCTGGTTATCAGAAATCAGTGGCATCAGTCAAGAGCCATTAATTTTGGCAAGTTATGAAAAAGGAAATTGCAGAATACATCGCCAGATGTATGGAATGTCAGAAGGTTAAAGCTGGACACAGGCACCTAGTAGGGTTGCTACAACCTTTACCCATTCCTAAGTGGAAGTGGGAGGTAGTGACAATGGATTTCATCACAGGATTGCCTAGAACAGGCAAACATCATGATTCAATCATGGTGGTGGTGGAAAAGATTACGAAAGTTGCCCATTTTATTCCATTGAAGACTACTCACAATGCAACTAATGTTGTCGATATCTTTATGAGGTAAATAACACGATTGCGTGGTGTTCCCAAGAGAATTGTGTCTGACAGAGACCCGAAATTCACCTCAAAATTATGGAAAGGGTTATTCAAGGGGTTCAGAACAAATCTAAACTTCAGCATTGCTTATCATCCTGAGTTCGATGGGTAGACAGAGAGGGTGAACCAAGTGATAGAAGACATGTTAAGGATGTATGTAATGAACAAACCATCTAAATGGGAAGACTACCTACACTTGGTAGAATTCGCCTACAACAATGGGTATCAAGCATCGTTGAAGATGAGCCCATTTGAAGCACTTTATGGCAGAAAGTGAAACAATCCAGTAAGCTAGGATAATCCAACTGATAGAGCAGTGGTTGGGCTAGAGTTGATCAAGGAAATGGAAGAGAAAATACTAAAAATTAAGCAGAATTTGAAAGCTGCCCAAGACAGGTAGAAAAGTTATGCTGATAAAAATAGAATCCACAGAGAATTTAAAGTGGGAGAGCATGTTTTCTTGAAAGTGAAAGCTAACATAAGTTCCTTGAAGCTGGGAAACTGTTCCAAGTTGGTAGCCTGATTTTGTGGACCATTTGAAATCCTAGAAAGGATTGGACCAGTTGCATATATGCTTGCATTGCCTGCATCCATGACTGTACATGATGTGTTTCATATTTCATTACTTAAGAAATATATACCTGATACTAATCATGTAATCAATTGGAATGTGATTCAGGTGGAGCAAGAAGGTGTCTTGCAGGTTCATCCAGTGCGTATACTGGACCGAAAAAGAAAGCAGCTCCAGAATGAGCCATAGGGCTTGTAAAAGTCCAATGGACCTATTATGGTCCTGAGGATACAACATGGGAGCATGAAGATGCTATGCTGGAAGAGTACCCACATCTTTTTGAAGATTTTGGAAATCTTGCTGCTGTTTTATAAATAAGTTGCACTGAGGACAATGCAAAAATAAGGGGAGGGGATTGTAATACCCCAAGGTCAAGCCCCTACTGAATTGTAATTTTTCTTATAGGCTGGTGAGCTGAGTGATGATAAACTGACAAACTTATGTGTTTATTGGGTTGGTGAGCCAGATGCCAAAGGCCAAGAGCCTGATTTTTGTATATGTAATTATGTAGATCATTAATAAAAATATAGGCCAAGAGCCTGATTTTTGTATATGTAATTATGTAGATCATTAATAAAAATATAAACACTGGTGCATGTAGACCAACCATGAAGAAGAGTTATGGGGGACTAAGCTCCACTAGGTAGGGTAAGGAAGGTGGGGCTAAGTATTTGGGCCTAGGGGATAAGCTAGGGGGATTACTTCTAGAAGAATAATATTTTAATATTATTTCCTGAAAACTAAGGTGGCCATGATATGTTTTTGTTATCCTAAGTTCCTGGAAAGGGGACGTAGGCTAAATGGAGCGCATGCAGCTCCAAGAAGAGAAGTGTCGACCTGGGCTCATGTAGTTAAAAGCTGAAGCGTCAGCTGTGTTTTGGGTTCTCTGGTCATTCTGCCATCCTCCGCATGAGTTCGTGAGTCCATTCTCCCATCCTCTATATGAACCCGAGACCTCCGTCGTTGAACTCTAGATACCCTCACGCATCTATGAAACCATAAAATGTGAAGTTGTCCCCTGCTGCTTCCTGTGAAGTGGACACAATTGTAGTCGCGTGAGCCATGTTGTGACTTAGCATTAGGTTGTTTCCTTTTTGGGTGTCCATACCCGTTTTTCCCTGTTGCTGTCACCCGCAAGCTAGCTAAGTGTTGTTGTCACCTGTACCCGGTTGTAGCAGAGTCAAAGATTGGTTGAAGAGGTAGGTTGTCAGGCCTGTGAGAAACTCTCCCAGGTGAGAGAGTTTGCTGGGAAGTGAGTTCTTCTAGAAGGGAGTCCCGTAGCAGCTACAATACTCTGAGATTTCCAGTCCAACCTGTTGCTGAAGCCCAAGGTAAGGGAGGTGTACTAGCCGATGGAATTGTATTAGTGAAGGTGTATCCTCTTGGGGTGGAACAAGTGTGTGGTGAATGAGGGTCTATGGGTTGTGGGCATAAGTGGCTCCTAGGATAAAAGATCCTTCCAGTTTCTTTGTGCAACTTCCTTGTTGTCCTTGCCAAGCCTAGAATTCCCTTGCCCGATGGAGTTTATTCCCAGCTCGAGGGTGACCTACTGCTGAGAGTGATGATCAACACAGTCTAAGGCTGGGAGGTTCGTGGAAGGTCTGCACGCAGTTGGTGGATTTACTCTAGCTAAAAGATAAGTATCATTGATGTGATTAATTATGTATTTTATGCATGTTTGGGTTACTTGAAATGTATCACGTGTTATGTTGCATGTGGACTTACTATTAATCTCAATTGCATTTGTATGGTAGTAGTAATTCGGTGTTAATTGTTTTAATTTCATTAAAATGCATGTTATATATATATATGTGTGTGTACGATTCCGCGTGGTAGCATTACTCGCTCGTGTTGGAAGGCCAGGTTGTTTGGGTAGCGTTATCAGAGTTTAGTGAAGTGTCATGTTGGTGGAATTGCCCAACCTATTGGTGGTTGGGTATGTTACATGGCATAGATAACATCTTGTGCATATACTTGTTAGAATATGAAATACCAGAAGCCCATGAGGGGATCACATGAGGACATTACGCAGGAAAATCTACTGTGCAAAAGGTATTTCATGCAGGACTATGGTGGCCTATGATTCACAGAGACTCGAAAGAGTATTGTCAAAGATGCAATGTTTGTCCAAGGGTAGGTAAACTCAAAAGAAGGGACAAGATGCCATTATGACCAAAAGTAACATTACATGCATTTGATAAGTGGGAAATAGACTTAATGGGACCAATAAACCCACCAGCAAAAAGAACAGGAGCTAGGTACATTATCACCGTGACAGAGTGCCTAACAAGATGGGTGGAAGCAACACCAGTGAAGGATTGCAATGCAGAAACATTAGCACACTTCATATTTAAACAAGTGATCACTCAATTTGGATGCACAATATTTTTGATGAGTGACCAAGGCACACACTTTATAAATAACACCATCAACGCTATGACTGAAGAGTTTGAAGTCCATCATAAAAAGAGCACACCATATCACCCACGGGAAAATGGCACAGTGGAAGCATTTAACAAAATCATGGAGAATGCACTGACAAAGATATGTAACGTTCACAGGGATGAATGGGACCTCAAAGTACCAGCAGTATTATGGGCCTACAAGATCACATGTAAAAAGTTGACAGGGCACACGCCATTTAAATTGGTCTATGGCCAAGAAGCACTAGTGCCATCAGAATTTTTAGTACCAAGCTTGTGCATAGCAGCAATCACACAGATGACAGAATGAGGCACAATACAAGAGAGACTAAATCAGTAAATGACCATGGAGGAAGATTGGATCTTAGCAGGGTTTCACCAACAAGTCCAGAAAGCAAGGGACAAAGCTTGGCATGATAGACACATAAAGAAGAAAACTTTCAAGGAAGGAGATCTAGTATTGATGTATGACAACAAATCGTTTCAACACCCATGAAAACTAAGAATGCATTGGCTAGGACTGTACGAGGTAAAATCTGTCACATATGGAGGAGTTGTACAGTTGAAAGAATTATTAGGCGCAAAACTCAGAGGGATGATCAACGAGAGTCAATTGAAGCTGTACAAGGACAGTTGACCACCCACCACGCAGTAAAAAAAAAACACAAGAAAATAGGATATTAAATGATACCAACAAAGGGCCAGTGTGCCAAAATAAGAAAGGGCACACATACTTAGGAACACAAACTCAGCGAGAAGAAGCACAACGACCATTTGAAAAGGGAAACAAGCGAGAAAAGGAAATACGACAAAAGAAGTATGACATGATGACATTAAGCGAAATTGAAGGCCGAAAAGGACTGATGGGATTCCACATTAATCGCGCCAACTAGAGATGGATAGGGAGAGTAATGGAAAGGAAGAAAGGATCATAGGTGCATTGAACCCGTAATTAAGGTAGCATCCTCGACAAGATTCATGTAATGCCCATACAACACATAGACGAGTGAGCAAAGAGCCCAATTGCGAAAGATGAATAAACAGAGAGAGACAGAGGCTAAGGAGAACAGAGTAGAGTCCACAGAGGTCACAAAGAACATTCAAACTTAGCAAATGTTCGACATTCACCACCATGGCACCTCCAAAGAAAGAAGATGAAAGCAAGAGTACGAGAAAACCCAGAGCTAGAACCGGGTCACAGGTACAATCGAAAGAAGGTGAACAACACCTGTCGTAGATCGTCAATGTCGATGAAATCCCATCTCCAGACACAACACTAGTGAACCCTACACCTGTAGTGGAAGAAACCCAACAACCAACAGTAGAGGCCATGAATATAGATATGCCGGCAGAGGCACAAGAGAAATAGAACCAAAATTGAGAAACCTTGAAGGAGGCGCAACTAGAGAACATCGAAGTAGCTTGGAGAGTCAATGGAACAACATCGAATTTGGAAGAAAGTTGAGCCAGACGAGTCTCAAACCACCATATTAGACCACCCACCAGAAGGAACAGTAGAGGATGTCACAGGTTGGCCAGAATGGTACTTTGAAGAACAATAGGGTGCAGCTGGAACCTCGAGCTAGTCACCATCGTCGAAAAAAGACAAGCAACAGGTACCTAGGTCACCTCGCAAGCAACCAATCACAACAATTGTTCTACTGCGTATACTATATGGGCTACGAGTGGGATCAGACTTGTTGGGTCATATTGACAAGCTAAAATACTCGGACCATGATGTAGCATACGCAGACAAGTTTCTGAAATTTGCAAAGAGAGTGTACATGGAGATGGTGGGCACAAATTCGATTGGGAAACTGATTGATCAGCCACTCTGATGGGCAATAGGATTGGAGAAAACAAGAATTTTAGGTCTGTTGGACCTACCACATTTTGGTTGAGATCAGTACGCAGGTGAGTGGGTCAAACAACTGTTAGCATTCACACATGGTGGAGATAATATCTAGTTGGACAAGCTCGTCTCGATAGACGTAGAGATTATTGAAAACATAACAGGATTTCCATCCCAGGGCATGGATCCAACACAGTTTATGGATGATAAAACCAAGGAGAAATACCTAACAGAAGAAATGAAGAATAAATATGGCACCGGCATGGGGACACGAGGAATTATTCCCAAGAGGATCAATGATGTCGCCACACAAATGGGTGCAAAAATATTATCTTGTAAGCTGCTGAGAAAATGCTGCAGAGAGGAAGTTCCAGCTAGGGTTGTTGCAGTTGCAGCCCAATGCACCGAGGGAACCACAGTGAGTTGGGCACCATATCTCTTGAACTTATTCTTGGATGACTGCAAGGATGCACAGGATCTAGGAACAAAGTTTCACTATTCATGGTTAATCATGTTAATAGCCTTTATGGGATGGAGAGAACCAAGGCATGTAACTTTTTGTACCAGACCCAAGCCGAACTAGGGAGCGAGATACTTACTGTTGAAAGATGCGTTGGATGCTTGGCACAAAAGGATGAATGGGTCCATATTTGAAGGATACCTACACGACCTATAGGAATCGATCTCCAACATGTGGAGGATCATACTGTAGGCTGTCACACGATATAGGGACATCACCAACTTCAAGTCCACACGACACATAATGGGGATACAAGCGTGGAAGGATCCTAATAAGTAGTGGCTATAGATGTGCTGCTATATCACAGAGGGAGACATTGACATGGTGATCAAAGACTGGGAGGACGAGTGGTAGATTCCAGTCCTTACCCAAGAATTTCCTGAAAGAACAGCGAAAGAAGGGGCAGGGTAGGGAGAAGCACACCGTAAAGAAGTCCAAGTGCCCAAGAAATGAAGGATGGGCTAGAAAAAAATAGCATAGATAAACAAAGGGGCAGTGAAGACAAGGAACTAGAAGGGGAAGAAGGGGAATACGCAGCCGCTGAAAGAACAACATAAGCAGTTTGAGGCAACATAAGGCACCGCACCAAATCCCAACTCACAGGAACCAGGGGGAACAAGAGGCCATCGACACAGACAAGGTACACATGGAATAAAACAAAGGCACAAAGAACACTTCTAGAGCATACGATCACAGACGACGATGGGGAAATGATAGCCCAAATGGTCCAGTATTGTCTAGCTGAGGAGGGATAGGATTCAAGAGGAGATGGTAGACATGCGGTAGTTCCTCAAGAAAATAGGGGAATTACACATAACAGGAAGCAACAAGGGAAAAAAACCATCAACACCACAGACAGAGGAAATATTTTAAGAAGAAGAGAGAGATCCAGTCCATACGATATTACAGTCGAATGCAACATTCCACATCACACCTAGTATGTTGTGCATGGACGAGATCTTGGGGCATACACCCCTAAAGGACTTAAGCCAAATCCAATTGGTATTGACATGAATACCATCCAGGGCTCTACACAATTTTCAAGTCAGTGTAAACCACGGGGTACAGTCTCATGCATGCAATACTTAGCTGAATTACGACAGGCAACATGGAAGCGGAACACACTGGAAATATTATGTGAGTAGGCTAAGTTCGAAACCCAAGAGGAAATCACAACAGAAGAAAATATTGATCAGATTGCATAGGAAATTGATCAATATCAGAAGGAGATTGAGAGTCTCAAAGAGCATCTCACACCCACTACTTTACCAGTAGTAAAGGAGCAAAGGAAACATAAAGTAGTAGAGCAACTGCAGGAGATAGAGAGACAGGTTAGCACAACAACTAACTTGTTCGAGAATGTATCACAACTTTGGAAAAAGCTCAAGGAGGTTTAGAAAGTCCAAAAGGGGGACAAAGAGGAAGAAAGGATAAGCACAACTATCCAGGACCTCAAGCAGAGGCATAAGACAATGTCCATTATAGAGCGTATCAAAGGGGTGTAAGACATGAAGAAATTATAGGTAGAACTTACTACTGCACAAACACAGAAGAAGGAGCATCAGGCGCAAATGGAACCGTATCAAGAGCGGGTAGTAGAAGTCATGGCACAGGTAAAGGAAGCCAAGACTCACATAGTACAGACCCAAGGAGAGTGTGCAGAATTGATCAAGGACAAAATTGCAGTCCAAGTAATGGACAAACTCAAGGAGAAGACTGCGCAGGCACAGACATAGGCAACAAAGCTCAAAGAGAATTTCCAGGCGGTCACTAGGGAGATCGAAGAATTGTGACAGGTGGCTCAGGACGAGTCACATGTTGGTGTTGGGGGCATGTTGGAAGTAGACCAAAGTGGAAAGAAAGATGATTTGGGGAAATAAATCATGTATGAGGAAAGTGATAGCTGGAAGGAAGAACACCACGTGTGCATGCAGGGAAGACCTAATGATGTTAGGGTTAGGGTTTTGGTAATGTATTGTAATGGTTGAACAGCCAGAAATTATATAAATATCGATACTTAGGTATCATAGTGGGGCTCTGATTATTAAGGTTGTTGTAGGTTCAGAGTATTATTGAGTTTAGCTAGTTATGTATGATTTGATGCGATATGTAATATTTTGGAGTATGATATATTTTGTAAGTTGTTGAGATAGAGAGGATGAAGGAGGATAGATCTTGAGGATTAGATCACAGGTTGAGAATCCTGGTGTGATATAGCTTTCCTCATATAGATCTCTCCCAATAGGGAAGAATTGCAACGCTCATGACGCTGTAGATTCAAAAACACTATAATAAAAGAGCTGAGAGCCAAATCTTTATGGATGTAGCCCGGGAGGGGGTGAACCACAGTAACATCTGTGTTATGTGATGAATGCATGCATCTCTTTATAGTCTTTCAATATTATTGTTATTCTTAATGAATGAGTTGCTATATTTCCTTCTTATTCACAATTAACAGTATAGTGGGTTTACAAGTTATAATAATGGTTCAATATACAATTATCTTACCTCACACTCAATCCTAGGCTGTAAACACCTAAGTATTGCATCCAACCATTAAAGATATCTCGGGTGAGACTGCATCATGCATTCTGTGTGCTATGTTGCCTTTTGGTTTACCAGGAGGGCAGATAGTTCTAGAGGCTTTGTTGGAAACCCGAACATACATGAAACCTGGGTCAATAAAATCATACATAATAGAAGATTAAGTAAGATAGTTAACCAACATAAACCCTTCTCACCATCACAGAGGTGTTGAAATTACTAAGACAATTGAGAGGGGGGGGTGAATCAGTTGTTACTATGCCTAAACAATAATAAATCTATTAAACCATTCTTAAATTTTCTTCAAGTGACCATCAATATTATACAACATATAGACGATATAAATAATGAGCATCAGTCACACATAAGATATACACAGAGACA
>ML856952.1:0-11358 GCA_009831015.1 Picea engelmannii | reverse complement strand
GAAATGATAGGTAGTCTTTTAAGTTCTGTACATCATCTATAATTGAGCACCAACTCAATGTGAGGCTAATACCTCTGTTTTACAAGCTCCAACTTGTTTGACAACACCAACTCTCTGGTTTCTCTAGCACCCACTAGAAGGAAGCACCAACTCCCTTAATGTTCCAGCACCAACTGGATGGAAGCACCAACTTCCAGTTACACACGCTCCAACCTGTATAACAGAGAACACTTGTTCTCCCTTGCACCACCCTGCCACCCTGGTTTCTCTAGCTACAACCAGATGGAAGCTACAACTCCCTGTGTTCAAGCTCCCACTTGAACCTCCGAGGACAATAGTCCTCCCTAGCACCTCCCAACCACCCTGGAATATAAATGAATAATTAAACAACCAACTACATAGATAAATCGATTCTTACCACTTCTTCTTTGTTCTGTAAATATATTCTTCTTCTAACTGTTTTGCAATTCTTCTCTTCCTTTGTTTGTTCTACAATTCTGCTCTGCTGCAACTTGTTCTGTCATTCTGCTTTGCTTCAAGTCTTTTCCTCATCTGTTACTCTTCTTTGAGTTTTATCTCACACTGCGCATATTTTTAGTCTCACACTACGCATCCTGTGATTTTCCCTTTCTTACAATTTAATTCATTTTTCGTCCAGAACAACCAACAACACACAGTCTGTATCTTTTTCTTTTATGCACCCCACCCACAGCAGTTACACTTTGCATCTTCTTAGGGAAAAGAAAAACGTCTAAGCAACTGAAACGCCAACCGATCAAGAATCATGACTCAGTTTACCTAACAGATTTGTAACTGGTCAATTAACTATGAGATGGAACAGTAGCCCTCCAATCATATTCAAACTCACTTGAACCGTTGGATTAAGAATAAAGAATCTTGTGCCTGTTTTTCCATTTCGTAATTCGGCATTTCAGGATCACTATTGTGAATCTTAGCACCTCTAGCTTCTTCCTCCATCTTCCATCGATGTGCCCAATCGCTGTGACCATGCGCTTATGCATAAAGCGCTTTCGCGATTTTGCATTTCGTGAATCTGGAGATGAGGCATCTCGACTCTCCAAGTCGCGATCCCCGAAACTCCGAAATGGAGCTTATCTGAACTGACTCCTTCCCTTCTCATCACCACTGGCGGTGACCATAGGCTGTGCCAAAAAGGCGCTTCATATTTCGTGAGTTTCCATACCATGCTTCGTTGACTCCAAGTCAGCGAAAATCCAATCGCTTGCCACTTGTCCTATGATTCGACGGTTCAGATCTGATCTTGATTCAATAGCTCAGATCATATCGCGATTTCAACGTTCTTGTGGTTATGTTTCTTGCCTCTCAAAGTCGCGATTCGCGAAACTCCGAAATGGAGTCGGATCAACAGTCTAGATCACACCTTGATCTGACGGCTGCGATTAAATCGTGATTTCGGTGGTTATGTTTCTTGCCTCTCCAAGTCGTGATAGGCTAAGCTCCGAGATGGAGCTCAGATCAACGGTCCACATTCTTGGTGATCCGACGGTCCTGATCTTTTTGCAATCTCGCATCTCGCTGTTCCTTAGATGGAGGTTCTCGTCACTCCAAGTCGCGATAGGCGAGACTCCGAGATGGAGCTGGATCAATGGTCCAGAACAAACCTTGATTTGACGGCTAAGATAGTTTCACGATTTCACATATTGTGAATTCGAGCGGTTAGGGAACCCCGTTCCTTTGACTTTCCAGTCAGCGACATGATGATATTTCACCATGTGTCCTACCTGAAGATGGACGGTCCTCCTTCCTTTGGGATTTTGTGAGCCCGCTTCTTCTTGCACTTTAATGAATGTGTAGGTTCTCCTTGATCCAACGATGGTTGAAACTTATGCTCTAATCTGACACCTGAGATCTGTCCTCCTCTTCTACGCATTCTTCTTGTCTACAATCAGATTTGACGATCCTCCTTCTTTTGGGAATTAAAATGGGATCCAATGATCAGAAATTCTACTTCTCCTCCTGAGATTACTTTGTTCCGCTTACTCTGATTTTTCCATCGATGATCTGCCAACAATCCTCTGCACTATCTCTTCTGAGCTTATTGGAATCTTCTCTGCAGTGTCTTCTCATAATGCCCATCTATTACATACTTTCTGTACTCATGCCATCTTCATTGTTGTAATTTCCATCAATGACAAGCATACAAGCATGCGTTATCTGTTAAATATTTTCCAACAAGAGGTCATATATTTTCAAATGGAATCCACCACACCAGTTGGCTTTCGAGAGGCATTGGGACTTGCTCCATGAGGTACACATAAGTTATTATGGTAATTGTCATTTCAATATTTGAGGCATTTGAGTATGCTGTATCTTAGTCCGCTTTAGATTTCATGACATATGCTTGGACATTATGCCTTTTTCTCTTTTTCATGTTGGTGGTTGACATTGTGCCCTAGTAAGTGGCATTCCTTGGGAATGGGTTTTCTACTAGGAAATCCCTTGAAGAGCCATTGTACCGTTCTTGACCATACTTACCACTTTTCATCACTTAAAACCCCCATTTTCTTATCTCTTTGGATTTTAGGGTGTATTGACCCAAGAAAGGGTTGTCCCTCATTCTATGGGAAGAAGGCGCTAAAGGCCTAGAGGGATTGTTGTCGGGTAAAATATAAAATCCTATATATAAACCTTCCAGATGCTTCGCCCAGGGATCCCCCAAGAAAGAAATAAAACACTTATTTGTAAGAAAAGGGGGACCCACAAGAAAAAATGATAGAATGCTTAGGGGGTTAGTTGGAGGATAGGAGGTATCATCACAAGTCGACCTATCATGATCATGGGTATCTAGCGGTATGACATTACGATCAACTAGCCACCAAGCCAGGGTAGTGGCTCTCAGTTACACAACTGAGAGAAAGGGGGTCTCATCACGAGCCAACCTTCTCATTTTTGCAAGGTATTTGTGAATGACACTGTCATTATCTGGAGACCACACCAGGACAATGGCCTTCAACTCATCCTTAAAACATGAAAGAAACAAAGAATGGAAGAATGATGGGTTTGGAAAAATTGTATTGCAAACAAAGGTGCCACACATCCTCTGCAAAGGCACCCATGAATGAGAAACTACAACCCCTTGTATGTCATGAACCCCATGCCCATTGAATCTTGATCCTTAACCACTTCATCCACTTTACATGGCTTAGAGAGGGATTACTTGGGAAACACTCCTTAACTTAGGAAAGGTATACCCAATAGGACACCTTGTCAACCCTCCCATATCCAAGCTTGGAAAGTCACATAATGTCTTTGAGCACTTACTTGTTTGACAAGGTAATCTTTTATCCACATGATTAGGTGGCTCATTTATTGATTTTATTTACTCATCATGATATTTTGACTTGAGATTCTTGGAGGGTGTGCTTATTTGTCTTTGCAGGAGTTGGTGGACAATTTTGGAGGAAAAAGCCTAGCTTGGGCTTCTATGGGGCTTGAAGCCCACAGGTTGGATGCCAAGGGCCCACATGTCATATGAGAGAGACATACTTTCAGATGCCTAGAAGACATGGTGGATGACATGACCTATCCCTCACATGCCAAACATTTTTCCTAGGAAAGGCACAATGCCACCTTTGGAGGCATGACGTCATCTAGAAGGGCTAGGGTTTGGTGGTGAAGTTATTACTCATTGACACATGGATGTTTTGAGGAGAATAAGGCCTTTGGAGGCCTAACAATTCATCTCCAACTCCAACAACTTTCTCCTAGTGTCAAAACATCCCCTAAAGGGGTGACATCACCTTAAGTTAGGGTTTCTTTTTGTGTAAAAGTGAATTTAAAGATGAATTGTTTAATATTATTTGTATAAAGGGGAAAAATTAGGCTTGTTGACCCCTAGTCTTGTGGTTTATCCTAAAATTATGTGGACAAACTATATTCGTGACATTTTGTATAAATAAAGATCATAAGATCTCATTTTCAAAACATAAATCTCCCATTTGGAGAAGGATTGGACTGAAATTTTTGCTATCTTTGGGCTAGTTTCTCTCTTGTGCTCTTGTGTATGGATATATCTTTGGTTTTTGGTTGATGGAAATGATGCACTATCCTCGGAAGGCTCTTATTTTCTATTGTGGTGGTTTGTCTTATCTTTTTTCCTTGAATTGGTAAGGCTTTTTTACATTGTGCTATCATTTGTTATTCAAGTCAAGGTTATTTGCTAGAGATAGGTAGGAAGTATAAGGGCATATACCCTCACCTTAGTCTCCAAAATTTTATGCTTACATTTTATCGGTTTGACAAGGGTTTTCTAAGAGAAGTATAAGTGCATACACCCTCTTAGCCTAAACCCTAGCTAGGGATACTTGCCTTGGGGAGTAAGGGAATTTACACCCCCAAGGAGGTAGTACCTCTAGATCTTTCTTTATTTGACTCCATTAACCCAATTATTAAAGGCACTAGTCATTATTCATTGCATTGGAGAAATAAATTGTTTCCTTGGTAAATGTGAAATTTTCAAGTTTTAAAGTTGTCTCTTTGGAAAGTTGTTCCTTGAGCCTTTGGCTCACTTGCGTCATTGAGGCATCCCATTTCAACCATCAATTCTTGTTGTTGTTACAAAACTAAACTACAACCATTAGGGATGCATAAAAATAACCCTCTAACCCCTAATAACTTCTAAATTAACCCTAGGATTTATCTCTAATTTTTCCCTAACTCTAATATTCCAGATATAAAAAGTATGCAGAACAAAAATAAATAGCTAGAAATGGAAAATGAACAACAATATAACCAGAACAACACCATGATAATACTAAAATGATAACAAAATAACCCCATAATTAACACTTTGATTATCGAGAGCAATGTTCACTTGCCTCATCGAGGGGGAAACCTCCAGCAGAGCAGAGCTCTATTACAATAATATCCAAGACCAAAGTTCTCATACCCCCGACTCCTATTTATACTAAATATGTCTATCCAAAGAACCATCTAGAGGAAGATCCTTCTAGAAGCGAAAGCTTCTATTAGGTCTTCTTACAATAGACTTATTCTTCCTTATTTCTAGGCCTTATTAATATTGACCTTTATTACATGGAAATATATTATTCTACCTACCTGAGGGGTTAGGTGCCTAACATGTCCTCCCCCTTAAAAAAAACCTTGTCCTCAAGGCTTGATATGGGGAAATTGCTGCAGAATGGTATTGGTTCCCAAGTGGAATCTATTGGAGTTGTATATTTCCACTGGACTAACACTTCCTTGATGGTTCATTGACGTAGTCAATGCTCATGTTGGTCCAAAACTGCTTGTGGTTGTATCCAAATGGAGCCTTCTTCGTCCAACTAAGGAAGGTTGGTTTGAGTTTGGCACTTAGTTCCAATCACCTTCTTTAAGAAGGAGACAACAAAAATAGGATGGAGCTTAGAATGACTGGGAAAAGCTAACTGATAGGCCACCTGTCCCACATGCTTGAGAACAATACAAGGACCATAAAATTTGGGCTCCAGATTCTGACAATGGTTAGCCTTGAGGGAAGTTTGCTTGTAAGGTTGCAGTTGAAGAAACACCTGATCCCATTATGAAAATTAACATTCAAAGTGACCTTGATCTTCTTGTTTCTTGATGTGATTCTGGGCCATGAGCAACTTCTCTTTGAGGGTACAAAAAATAGCCTCTCGAGCTGTAAGCATTTAGTCAACCGCTTGGAATTTCGAGACACCTGGAAAATATGAGAGGACCGAAGGTGGATTTTGTCCATATACCGCTTCAAAAGGAGTCATGCGTGTAGATATATGGTACAAAGTGTTGTACCACCATTCAATTAGTGGTAACCATTGAGCCCACTGATTCTGCCTTTCCGATGCAAAACACCTCAAATATGTTTCCAAATGTTTGTTGACAGCTTTAGTTTGACCATCAGTTTGGGGATGATAATTTGTGCTGAGATGCAATTGGGTGCCTTGTAGCTTGAATAGTTCTTGCCAAAAATTGCCGGTGAAAGTTGGGTCGTGATCATAAATGATAGAATGTGGCATGCCATGAAGCTTGAAGACCTGATCCATGAAAATTTGAGCCACACTAGATGCTGTAAATGGGTGTTGAAGAGCACATAAATGAGCATACTTGGAAAGATGATCAACTACCACCATGACGACTAATTTATTGCCTGATTTAGGTAAGCCTACAATAAAATCCATAGAGATATCTCGCCAAATAGTGGGTGGAATCAGAAGTGGTTGTAGTGTGCTAGGATATTTGACAGTTTCACCCTTGTTGCATTAACACACATCATATTCAACCACAAAATTATGAACGTCATGTTTCATACCCTCCCAGAAAAAAGAACGTTTGACCCGGTCATAGGTTTTGGTAAACCTAGAGTGCCCAGATGTGGGTGTAGCATGAAGCTCAGAAAGTACCGTGGATTTAAGTTTTGACTGTTTACTTAAATACAAACGACCTTTGTATCGAAGCTCATCATTGAGCCAAGAGTATGTTGGAGAAACTGGAGAATTGGACTGCAATTTTTGTATCGGATGGGAACTTTTGGGATCATGAATCCATTCCTGGCGAATAGATTGGAGCCAATCTGGTACAATGAAAGAGAGAGAAAAAAGAGACCCTTCATCTTCATATTTTCTAGAAAGTGCATCAATAACCACATTGTCTTTGCCTTTTTTGTAAATGATCTCATAATCATATCCAAAGAGCTTAGTCACCCATTTTTGTTGCTCAGGGGAGGAAAGGCGTTGTTCTAGAAAATACTTGAGGCTTTGATGATCTGTCTTAATTTGGAAGCGTTTCCCCAATAGATAAGGTCGCCAAAGATCCACGACATGCAGAATAGCCAACATTTCCTTTTCATAGATTGATTTTCCCAAATTTCTCTCGGACAGTTGTTTGCTGGTAAAGGCCAAAGACCGACCCTCTTTCATAAGGACAACACCAATTCCTTTCCTGGGAGCATCACATTCCAGGACAAAGGTCTTTGTGAAATCAAGAAGGGCCAGGACTGGAGTGGTGCACATGGCCATCTTCAAGGTTTGAAAAGCCTAAGCAACTGCTGGAGTCCAATTGAAAGAATTATTTTTAAGGAATGCAATGAGAGGTGCCAAAATATTTCCATAATTATTAACAAACTTGCGATAATAACTTAATAAATCCATAAATCCCCGCAAGCTTTTGAGAGTCTTTGGGTGAGGCCAATATTGCATAGCTTCAATACTTTTAGGATCCACCCTGACGCCATCCTTGCCAACAAGATGACCCAAGTACTGTACTTCCGAGCCGCCAAAAGCACATTTAAATTGTTTGAGGAAAAGTTGGTGCTGAGAGAATAGATGGAGAACTCGATCCACACGAGCAAGATTGTCTATCCAGGTTTTTTTGTAGATGAGGATATCATCAAAGAAAACTAACACAAAATGACGAAGAAAAGGATAGAAGACATGTTTCATGAGGCTTTGGAAAGTGGAGGAGAATTACACAAGACAAAGGGCATGAACAAAAACTCATAGCGGCCATCATGAGTTCTAAATCCAGTCTTAGGAATGTATGACTCTTTCATATGGATCTGGTGGTAGCCCGAAGGAAGATCAAGTTTAGTAAATAACTGGGCACCACTCAATTCATCCAAGAGGTTATCAATCACATGAATGGGAAATTTGTCTTTAATGGTGAGTTTGTTGAGGGCGCGGAAGTTAGGATAAATGTGCCAATAACATTTTTTCTTAAGGACCATGACCAAAGGAGAAGAGTAGGGGCTCATACTAGGGCGAATAACACCTGTGTTGAGAAGTTCTTGAACCATTTTCTCAATTTCAATTTTTTGGGAAAAGGGGTGACGATAGGGAAAGATATTGGGTGGAAGGATTCCTGGGACAAGGGGAATGAAATTATCATGAAAACCACGAGAAGGAGGGAGTCCCTAGGGAGTGGAAAAAACCACTTGATGTTTACAGAGGATGGATTGGAGGTCCTATGAAATAGAGGGTGTCTCAGTGGCTTGTATGGCATGGAGTTGGGAAATAATGCTAATATGACCTTTTTTGAGCAGCGTTTCCATGAGATGGGAACTAATGATCTCTGAGGAACTGACGGTGATGCCTTGGAACTTATATTGTTGGCCCTCCTGGTCAAATTGCATGGTTAATTCCTTAAAATCCATGAGAATGGGAACCAAATTCCTTAGCCATTCTGCACCCAACACAATGTCACAACTGCCCATGTCGATAGCAAACATATGAGATTTCATATGGTATTCACCAATTTGGAGATGCACATTTTCACAACACCCTCCACATTTCATGGACCCACCATTAACAATCATGATTTGGAAATTATTGACTACACAGATATAAAAATTAGTTTCTTGGGTAATGCAGTGATGAATAAAATTATGGGTGCTTCCACTATCAACAAGAATGATGACCTTCCTATGCTTGATGTAACCAATTAGCTTGAGAGTTTGGGGAGCAAAGAAGCTAGTGAGAGAATTTAGGGAAATGATCGGTTTTACTTCAGGAGGGTCTGAGGGAGGGGTTATGTCAGTGGGTTCAAGTGACACAGACATAAGGGGATCCTCAACATCCTCTTCTGAAACATCCTCCGAGATGGCCATAAAAATATTTTGTTCCTTACACTTGTGTCCCAGAAAAATATTTGTCATCACAATTATAACAAAGGCCTTTGAGTTGGCGTTCATCCATTTCGGCCCTGGTCATTTTTTGGATCTTTAGTGGAGTAGAAGGAGGAGTGGGAGTTACTGGTTTAGTGCAAGGAATAAAGGAGGGTTTGTGGTTTTGGGAAGAGACAACATGTTGTGCTTCCTTATCTCTTTTAGTAGCATATACCCAAATCTGAGGCCAAGCCAAGAGGACATGAGTATGAATCTCATCCTTGAGGTCACTGATAAAACATTCTCAGAAAAAAGCATCAGACATGCCCTCTGTATGAAAATCCAGTCGCTCAAAAGCAGCTACAAAGTCTTCCATTGTGCCAGATTGTTTCAATATTGTCAAACGACCTAAATGGTTGGTGTCAGTGCTAAAGTGTTCATAAAGGTCTCCCACAAAGTGTGTCCAAGACACATACCCTTGGCGAGCATTTTTTCTCCATTTCCACCATTGCCAACGTTCTTGATTTAAATGGAGAGCACCATACCGGAGTTTGGCCAACTCATCCGTAATTCCATACAAAGAGAAATAATGTTCCATTTGAGTTACCCAACCAGTGGGATATGATCCATCAAATTTGGTCACATCCACATGCGGAAGGCGTAGGTCACGCTGAAAGTGATGGGGCTGAAAATTCTAGGAATGAGAGGAAGTTTCACCTTCGGTATGCAAAGGTGGGTCAGATAAGGAAATATCTGCATGGATATGTAGCTTGACGCAGAGTGTCGTAGTGACAGATTCAAGCTGGGTAGTAATGTCTTGTTTGACTTCCTCGATTGAGGCAATGACTGAAGCAACGATGGAGGAATGAATTTTTTGATTGATGGAGAGAATATTTTCACTGCGTTGTCACACTTCTTGTTAGGTTTCTGTGATTAGAGTGCAAGGTATTGAAGTGAGCTTCCAAGTCTTGGCTATGGGTATGGGCCATGATGATGAGGGAACACGAAAAGGGGTGGGTGGGACCACAAAGAAAATGGGTTATGGGTGAAGTGTATCACAACGATTAGGGAAAGGAGTTGAATCTAATGGGGTAAAGCCCAAATAAGGGTGTTGGAAGGGGGTTGGGTCCACAATTTGATTTTTGCTGAAAAATGATAGGTATGACTGCGATAAGGGTGAAGAGAGAAATCCAATGGAACAGGCATCAAATAATGGTGCCAACAGGATCCATAATATTTTTTTTTTTTTTTTACTCGCGGAGTTATACTCCGATCTGAAGAATAATGCAGTGATGAAATGTCCAAATGCTTAACAAGAAGAAATGTTCAGTAATTTTTCAACTCAAATGCAGGAGACACAGTTGCGCCATAATAGATCTTGTTTGTTCTGTTTTCATTTCCGTCCCAATGGTTAGGTATTCAAGGGTTCTACATATAAGGGTTTCCCCTGTGCAATAACTCTCTGATATACGTGCAGGGTCCAACAGTAGAACTCGACCCAATATCTCAAGGCACCAACTCGAAGGGGTACCAACAGGGGTTACAAGGTGGCCAATTGACGTGTGCTTAAGTACCACTTGTATTTCCAGCGTGTATGAATCCCCGACAGTGGGTTTATGCACATAATGACAAATCTCTGTAGCTTAAAGACGTCGAAATACGTATCTACCCTGAAAAAATTTAATCCACAATTTTCTGCCGAGGAAGGTGTTTTGATAGCACTTGTAATATTCCATATATAAAAAGTATGCAGAACATAAATAAATAGCTAGAAATGGCAGATGAACAACAATATAACCAGAAAAACACCACAACAATACCAAAATGATAACAAAATAACACCATGATTAACACTTTGATTACCGAGAGAAATTTTCACTTGCCTCTTCTAGGGGCCAACCTCCAGCAGAGCAGAGCTCTATTACAATAATATCCAAGGCCAAAGTTCTCATACCCTCGACTCCTATTTACACTAAATATGTCTATCAAAAGAACCATCTAGAGGAATATCCTTCTAGAAGCAGAAGCTTCTTTTAGGTCTTCTTACATTGGACTTATTCTTACTTATTGCTAGGCCTTATTAATATTGACCTTTATTACATGGAAATATATTATTCTACCTACGTGAGGGGTTAGGTCCCTAACACTAACTCTCTACTAACCCTAGCACACTTATCTAGCTAGTTGGAAGTGGTTTCGAGTGCCTGATTTTTTTGCTGTTAAGCTTGGTTTGCTACATCCATAAGGATGATAAATATCACTACAACAAGCTTTTGTTTCAGCCTTGGTTTTTGTGCTAGATTTATTTCTTAATCATTGATGATTTGATCTAGATTTACTAGCTTTGTCTCTTGTTTATTTTATCATGTGCTTAACACTTATATTTAATCCTTTTCTATCTTTATTGAGATTATATATATATATATATATATCATTTAATTTTTCTGCAATTAGGGACAACAAGCTTAACTTGCTTTTCCAACTAACATATTACAAGTATCCTTGGTTTTCATTATGTCTCAGGCATGCAATTTACTCTCGGTGGCTCACTCAACTCATTTGAAAAACCTTAAATCTTCCCAAGACTCTTTCTCAAGCTTTTCCTACCATATAGAATTGACCTCTAGGGACACCCATTCATACTTATCATTTTCCATCTCATTTCCCCCTAGGGTCACTGAGATTCCCCCATTGAGGTGACTACTTCACCTCTAAAGTGATGGGGACACCTGCCTAAGGTGACAATAGGTAGGTGC
>WSFP011395966.1:0-27313 GCA_009831015.1 Picea engelmannii | reverse complement strand
ACAATCAATTAATTGTGTGAGAATTCGTTTAATCATAATTGTCCGGTTCAATAATTCATTTTAAACAACTGTGGTTTAGTTACATAATAATGAATATTCATATATATACACATTTTTCTTCATCAAATCCCCACCACAAGACATATCTCCGCCTAGTCTCAACTATTCTACTCATCCTTCCTCCCTAACCTACTTCCAACTCCATTCCTATCCGTCCTCTGCTAGACTATCTTGGAGCGTCAACTATACTGACCTAACTCCAAATAGAACCCGTAAGTGGAAGTGTCGCTATCTCGACCAAGCTTCCCTAGCAGGCAACTGACAGTCCTCATCACACGTCTTGGGGAGCGTGAACCAGCACCGTCCTCCCAGGACTTCAGGTTTCGGAGGATACACGGTGGGAAATGCCTCCTAAAAATTAGCTAAACTATAATTAGTTATTAAATAACCTTAACTAATTATTTGTTATTAATTAATTATACTTAAATTAATCACAATCAAGAATAATTAATTAATAACAAATAATTAGTTAAGGTTATTTAATAACTAATTATAGTTTAGCTAATTTTTAGGATTATTTATTAACTTAATCATCTTAATAATTAAGGGTCGTTACAAAGTTCGAGCTGTGTGATCGAAAGTGCTAAGTGTTGAATAGAGATTGCTTTTGTGCATGCTATGTAGGACATGCAGAGCTAAGTGAAAGTAGTTGTAAGAAGGCTTTGTGCTGTAACCTATATCAGGGAAGGAGGATCTATCGGAGTGTGTAGATATCCTATCCTATGCAGAGTAGGTGTTATCACTGAAATTTTGTCCGAACGTGGCAACAAGAACTCAGCATCGTCAAACAGCAATGAAGTCATTCATGGCCCTGAATTAATCTTACAGCATTCAAAAAAGGTAAAAAACTATACAAAGTAGTGAAAAATTGAAGAGTGCTTTACAGAAGTTGGGTGTGCACGCACATGCGCATAACATAAACGTACCATGCGCACATACGCGCACAATGTGCGGTTGTTATCGCAAAAAGCCGCGCACCTGCTAAATGACACATTTATTGAAGTGGTCGGCCTCCCAACCACTTATGGATCAGCTCCCAAGACGATTTGAACCTCAAATCGGAGATGAATCCGCATGGTAGGCTGGTCAAAGACCTAATAATGCCCTAAATGGCCTCTTTTCAAACTACAAGGCAGTTACACAAAAGCCCAAAGAAATGCTATAAAAAGCCATGAATGCACCTCATTTTCTGAAGGAATTTCATGTAATGTTATGCTGCCTATATTGTTTTAAGGACTCAGTCCTTGACAAAAGCACATTGGCACCATTTCATTGAGAAATCCACCTCTCCATTAAGTGGATTTGCAAAGGAGTTCTTTCACCACCATTTTCATTTTTCTTGTTGTAAGGAGAGCAAGTTTGTGAGGGTCCAAGAGCCTTCCCTTGGAGGAAGAAGGGACTCATAGTCCCCTTTCTTCTTGGTGCTTTGATTTCATCAATAGATCAGCCTAAAAACATTGGTGATATTGGTCTTTTTGTGTTTGTTATATCTTTATCCATATGCTTATGATTTTAGTTGTTATTAGTTTAATTATTACTTATAGTTTTGTTTTTCTTTCTCTAACTCTTTCCTCTACAGCTGTCATGCTCAGAAGGACCCAACTGGGCATGTAAGCACCTCTTATTTGCTCACCAAGGTGACGAAAAGGGTGCAACAGATTGGCGACTGTACTGGGGACTGGTATCAAATTCCTACCTCATTTGGGTTTATTTTTCTCTTCTTTTAGTTTGATTAACTTGCAGGTGCACAAACCGGCCTAGGCCGACCTGCCAACCATCCAATTCAGAGGAGAATTGAGAGAAATCCATTCGAAGTTTTCTTTCTCGGTCGTTTGTCACAGGTGCGCGGGTATTCCACCCCACAGACGTGCATCGTGCGCGCATGCGCTTAACTTACAACCTTTCTCTGCGCGCATGCTCTTTCGGACCTATTTTGGTTCGCGCGCCTACGCTCTGTGCGCCTCTGTCTGCACTAGGGGCCGCGCATTTAAAATTCACATTGTAAGTTGTTGGGATGTGGGGAAGGTCATTTGCCTTCTTAAAAATGATGTTAAGCATGCTCTAAACACTGCACTTAGTCCCCTCATCATATAAAGGGGTTAGTCAAGCTCACATAGGCACTTAGGAGGATAAAAATCAATTTCCCTTATTTGCTTTTTGCCACGTGAATGGCTTGTTTTGACTTGCAATCTAAGGTGAACATAAATTTTAATCACATCTAAACTTACATTGGGACTAGAATTTGAATTACCAATTTCTTAGTATGCTCTTCTCTCGCGCCTTCAAGCGACCTTGAGAATTAGAAAAAGATTGGGAAAACAATTTCATCTCCCTTAACAAAAGTTTAAAACCTTTAGGAGAGGACAACGACCCTTTTTGGGACCCCTCTTAGTTTTCTTTTTCAAACATATCTTAATATTGTAAAGGGCCCATACATGCCCACATGTCACAAAGATAGGATAGTGTTTGGAATTATGCTTTCTTAGATAAAAAAACTAGGAAAGTTTAAAGGTTTGTAACGGGCCCATACATGCCCACATGTTCAATCTAGGATAGTTTCAAGCTTTTCTAGATTACATCACCATAGGGAGTTAAAGGATAGTAACGGACCCACATGTCCACATGCTAGATTCCTAGGGCTTTTGAATTACGCAAGGTTGTACCAAAGACATCTAGCTAATTAGGTAATCACACTCTTGTAAGGACCAGGCGAAGTCCACATGCAGCAAGGTGACATCTAATTAACTAAAACTTGGCACACTTTCAATCACACACAAAATTCACTCATCACTCACATAGCTTCTTCTTGAAACGTGGAGGTCTAAGTAAGTTTCCTCCAGAGGGATTCCGAAAATACCCCATCTTTTCTTCATAGGACTATCCACTCCCGTTTTTAATCAAACGAGGTTGGTTTTCACCCCCAACCACACAAAACAACTACATCTAAAATCTTTCTAAAAACTCACTAAGTTTTCCTCCACAGGAGGTGCCAAAAGAATTTTTTTAGTCTAGGTAGGATTTCGGGGTTTGGCATCCAAATAACTCCCCGTTATCTGGTTCTCACATTGATAAAACATAGGGGTTGTCAAATAGGGAACTTAAAATCCTCCAAGTCAAGTGTTCCAATCACCATAAGGTAGAGAGATACCCGTGAAGGGCTGAAGGCCGAGGTCCGGTTGTTCGATGCGTCCCCCCTTGAGGCACCCACCTCTTGGACAGGATCCATCCCGTGACCCATTTCTTAGGCCGAAAATCTAAATGCCGCACTTTGACCGAGGTACCTAGTGACCAACCTTAGGACATCTACCCAGGTGGAAATTGTGGGCTGCAATTGCACCTTGATTGGATTTTGTGTGGTTATTGGGAAGTATCGCCAGTTCTTTCGGGATATGCCCCCTCTACCCCTCATTATAACCAATTATTTCATCCTTCACTAGTTTCTCTTCCGGTGACTTCAGACCCCACTGTCGAGTACTATTGGAAGGTCCAGTGCTATTTGAGAGGAAGGACGTTACGTATTCTAGGACACGAGCATTTGCTTTCTTTTTTGATTCCCCCACACGGACAAGACCCACTTACCCATATGTATGTCTCTTTTTCATTTTTATGTATGATGCACATCTGATTACAGTTTGATTTGGATATATATATATTGTGTGAACATTCAACACAAAGGCTCTTTGTTACTATATTTCTCTCACCACTTCTTGCACATATTCACACTGCTAGTCTGACATCATAGGGGAACCACAGAACCCCCGTCGTTCACGACGCTTGCTCAACCTCCCTCCTATCTTAGGGGGCGTATCTAGTCGTGCCCTCTCATCGACACCTCCTTCACACACTCCTGTGAGTGCTACTATCTTAGGATCATTTTTGCTTGGTTATACATTACTTGGGTCCACTTCCCAAGGTCATCTGTTCACTCGCTCTCCTTTACACGGAAGCGGAGGACCCACTGCCTCTCAACACACTATGGTTGGAGCTAATCCTCCCCCCTCACTACAGATGCCATATTTGGCCTCTCTCAACATACCAGATCTCACCAAACTTACCAATGATCCTATATTGCATGACCCCACATGGCCTGCAATGCCAACTAAACTACCTTCAGACATACCAAAGTTTGAAGGGAAGGCAGGGGATGACCCTGCCAACCATGTCATGACCTTTCATCTTTGGTGCTCTTCCAATAGCATTATGGATGATTCCATCAGACTGCGATTATTTCAACGCACACTCACTGGCCCATCGGCTAAATGGTATGTCGAGGAAAAGTCAGGGTCCCATGCGACTTTTGAGTCATTAGCCAAGGCATTTTTGACCTTCTTCCAATTACCCATCTGCCATGACAATGGTCTCGAACTACTATCTAAATTCAAACAAACCTCAGCCACACACATCGCTGACCACATTCACGAGTGGCATAGGCGACGAAGTTTTTGTAAAGCAGAAACCACCAAGCAACAATGCCTCGACTGGTTTCTTAGATCACTTGTCTCTCTCCTTGGAAAGGATGTAGCTTCCACCTTCCCCCAATCCGAAGAGGAAGCCATCAGTAAGGCCCAACAATATGACCTCATCTATGCATAGTCAGGGTACTTATACACGGTACTTCCTGATCTTCCAAAACCTGTGCCATTTGGCCAAGACAAACCTGGGATGTCTCACTCAGCAGATGGACTAATTGGTGCCACCACACACCATGGCCCACAACCCCAACCACCACCAATGTATGGAACACCTCAATACCCTTCGGCATATGGGGGCACTTCTTACTACCCCCCACCCCCTTATCAACAACCATACCCTGTCGTTACACCTCCACCCATTAGTGGACCACCGTCGGCACCTCCCATACATCCACCTATTCCCACAAACAATGTTACTCCCTCAACATCAACTTATAGTACTAGTGAAAGAACTATGCCTTCCTATGTACCTTATGGATCGGTACCACCACAAAATCCATATTTCCTGTTTCCTGGTCCTCCACAACCCATGGCTCCCCCACATCCTCATACGGGGGTAAATTTTGTTCAACCTTCTGTTGCTCCACAATACCAAAATTTTGAACAGTTGAACACAGCCAACCCAACTCATCCATCGAAAAATGCTAAAAGGAAAGGACGGAACAGGAATAAAAACAACCTAGGTCAAGGCGGGAATCAACCTCCACAACACCAACCAACTAGGGGCAACCAGAACCAAGGGAACCAAAACCCCCAAGGGGGAAATAATAACAGACGCCAAGGGTGAAATAATGTTAAAACAAACTTCCCTTGTGCCCTTTGTGGTGAGTTCGATCATTACACTCACCACTGCCCCCATATCGCTGATTTCAAACGGTTGAAAGACTCTGGTAGTCTTCCCCATTCTCATGCACAACCTGCCGCTCAGCAGGCACCACAACAATACGTGAAACAACCCCCCCCCCGCGGTGTTGCAAAATACTATTCCACATCAAGGTGTGATAAACACCCAACATGATACACAACACCCCCCACCTCAGGTGGGCCAATACCATAACCCCAACAATCCAGCAGAGCGTACAATTCTCCTCATCGGTGAGGAAGAAATCCTTCTGCAAACCCGTAACCGTCAGTATCATGCACCCGCTGAGTCTACTCCCATATCTCCAGAGACAAACCCTACACCAACAAGGCCCCGTTGGTGATCCCTCGCCCTTCTGATGAACCACCACTTCGCATCCCTCGCATCCCATTGCGCAGGAATGTCCACAACCCACAGGCTAGGGAAACTCATAACTATAGCTTGGTAGACGACTTAGCCCAGTCCCCGGCTTCCATGTCAGTATTGGAAGTCCTCCAGACTTGTCCTACACAACGGAAATCACTACATTCTGCCTTGGGGGTAGTTGATCCTGCATATACTCGACTCATCACCTTTGATCTTGACAGTGGAGAACCCCGCCTTCCCGCCTTGATCGCTTTTCAAATACCAGTAAAAATACGGAACATCACAGTTCATCTATGTATCATCGATGAAGGTGCATCCACATGCATTATGTCCAAAACAGTATGGAATAAAATTGGTTCCCCGGAACTCATACCCTCCGCCATCACATTACGAGCTTATGACGGACGACCATCCTCTCCCGAAGGGCTCTTCCAAAATGTCCCCGTTGAACTCGGGGGAAAAACTATTCTCATTGACATAGAAGTTATCGACGCTCCGCTCAATTACAATATTCTGTTCGGTCGTAGCTACATGTATGCTATGAAGGTAGTGGCATCTTCCATCTTTCAGACAATGATGTTCCCCCACAATGGAAATATCATTACCATTGACCAAGTCTCACATTATGAGCCTAACCCATCTGCCAACCTCGATAACATTCTTCCTCTCATCCACACAAACCAAGACGCATATCCAGTTGTCAAGATGGGTCCTGGGATTTTTAAAGATCCATCCTTGTTAGGGACGTACCATGGAGCACCACCACTCCTTCATCCTGCTAATCAAGTGTGCATCATATCATCTAACGGAACTCACACAGAGGACGCTCGTCCTCCTCAGGAGGCTTCAGTCATTCCTGACGTCCCAATAGTCGCATAACCACTCCCACCGGAGCCTCCTGCGCACTCGTCGACCCCGAAAGTCGATGAATCCACATCCCCTCAGGGGCATAGTCCCGTTTGGGAAACAATTCCCCAACCCCTCACTCAAATCCCCTTCTTTTACCCTCCACCAAGAATAGAATCTTTTCAGGAAGCCGCAACGCTCACACTACCCAATATGGTGTTAGAAATCCCAGTGTGGTATTTACACCCACCTGAGATGGTCCCTCGACCATCCCTTCCCCCACAGGAAGGCCTCCCCATGACGATTCCTGTCCTTACTCCCATTACCCCCATACTCACTAACCCCCCTACTACAGCTAGGGGCAGGAGAAAGAAGAAGGAGCCCACCGCTCCCCTTCCTCCATGCATCCCACCTACTTGTGCACTATGTGAGAAAGAGGGCCACCAAACCAACAACTGTCCATCACTACCTGAATTACGGAATTTGACCCCCCTCAGTCAAACTCCCACAACACCCACCATGACTGCTAGTCCCCCCACTACCACCCAAACTTCCAGTAATAAAGGGTTGAGGACAAAATACACTTGTGCTATCTGTTCAGAGTATGGCCATTACACCCATCATTGCCCAACACTGCCATGCTTTTGGCAAACATTGGCCGCTATACGCCAGAACTTCCAGAACAACCCACGCCCTGCTACGTCCTTGTCAAATATCACTGACATTCGCTATGTCACCACTTTAGTCAATGAACGTATGAGATTCCCTAGCTCTCTCTGCGATTCATTAGCTCATTTTACATACCAGTGTCCTATGATCCTTGCATACAAGCAACGACAATTGGACCTACTTCACCGACCCGCAGAGGCGTTAATTGACGTTACTTCGTCACTCACGGATCTTCAGGTCATTTATCCTGAACCCGAGGCACTCCCAACGCCTCCATGGTTCTTAAATGACGTCTCTGAGGATTTACCCCGCAACCCCCCCAACTCTCTTGCTCATTCCCCTACAGACACTCTCCACCCAACCACCACGGGTACCCCTCAGTACTTCAATATATGGTTTATGTCGAGTGAACCCTCACCATCTCCTAGAATTGCTCCCTCTGCTTCTCCAGCTGGGGGAAACCACACCGTCACTAAGATCATTCCTCACGACCCCTTGTATTCCCGACATTTTCAATGCGACGAGGAAATACTTGAAGAGCTACACAACCCAGACTCTCTCTGGGACGCACTACATCACCATGCACTCTTCTTTCCACAGGAATCCCTCATGCCTCCCAACCAAAATCCCATCTACGCGGTCGAAACCAAATATTTTATCCCCTCCAGGCCTATAGATTGGCTCAACAATCCCATTCCTTCCCCCAACGCTTTCGAAGAAGGTAATATGGCCAACATTTCCCCCACCATCAAAATCGACATTTCCATTAAAAATGACATCGTCGAAGAAATCACCATTGGAGCTGCTTGCACTCTTCAGGAAATCGCCGCATACAAAGCCCTCTTCCAGGAATATAGGGATATTTTCGCCTGGTCATACACAAAAATGCATGGCCTCGATCCCTCTATTTTCAAGCATCGCATCGACACCTGTCCTGACATCACGCCAGTTCGCCAGAAACAGCGACCGCTACACCCATCCAAAGCCGCGGCTATCAAAGTCGAAATCGTCAAGTTACGTACGGTCGGGTTTATTTACCCCATCGCTTACACTTCATGGGTTTCCAACCCTGTACCCGTCGACAAAAAATAGGGCACTATCCGCACTTGCACAGACTTTCGCGATCTCAATAATGCATGTCCCAAAGACAACTTTCCAAAGCCTTTCATCGATCAAATTATCGACGACTGTGCCGGCCACGAGGCTCTCTCCTTTATGGACAGATTCTCTGGCTATAACCAAATTCAAATCCACCCAGCGGATCAGTATAAAACCGCATTCATTACCCCGTGGGGTACTTATGCATATCATGCCATGCCTTTCGGCTTAAAAAATGTCGGTGCAACTTTCCAGCGGGCGATGACATACATCTTTCACGACCTGGCTGAAATCATCCTTGCCTACTTGGACGACCTCACAGCTCGATCCAAGAAATGCACCCAACATCTCGATGATTTACGAATCATCTTTCAACGGTGTCGTCAGTACAACATCCGCTTGAATCCTCTCAAGTGTGTGTCCTGCATCACCACAGGGTGCCTCCTCGGTTTTATTGTTTCCCAAAGCGGTATTACCGTGGACCCCCTCAAAGTCCAAGCTATCACCAAAATTCCACCTCCCCGGAATTTACGACAACTTCAGAGTCTACAGGGAAAAGCTAACTTTCTTAGATGCTTTGTTCCCAATTACGCCATACGCGCACACAGTTTCCTCCACTTACTACGTCACAACATCCCTTTTCATTGGGACAACTATGCCCAACAGTCATTTGACGATCTTAAAGCAGCGCTTTTGAATGCACCTTTAATTAGTGCACCTGACTATAATCGCGACTACATCCTCTATGTATCAGCATCAACTGTATCAATAGCCGACGTCCTCGTCCAGCTCAGAGATGAAAATTGTGAACATGTCATTTATTACGTTAGTAAGAACCTCTCAGGACCACCCCTGAAGTATAAACACGAAGATAAAATTTCTCTTGCAGTTGTCCTCGTAGTCCAGAAACTGCGTCATTACATTTTGCTTCTCACCACAAAGGTTGTCGCAGATTCCAACCCTATGCAGTACGTGCTCAGCCATCGGCAAGTTAACGACAAATTTGCCCGTTGGATCGTTATCCTTCAGGAGTACAACCTCGAGTTCTCAACACCTAAGAGTAAGAAGGCCCTCATTCTCGCCAAACTTGTCACAACCCTCCCCTCTGACACCAGCAGTTCCCCCGTCAATACCGACTTTCCTGACGAACATCTCTTTTATATCACTTCGGATGATCCTTGGTACGGCGACCTCCTCGTCTACCTCCGAACTAGAAAGTTCGGTAACCACCTTTCACGAGATGATCGACGACATATTCACCATCAGGCCCCCCGCTATCTCCTCATCGAAGACATCTTATACCGGCGGGGCGTTGACACCATTCTTCGTCGTTGCCTAACTATTGACGAGGCCGACAGAGTCTTAAACGATTGCCACAGCGGCACATGTGGGGGCCACCTTTCGGGTATATCCACTACCCAAAATATTATCCGAGCCGGGTACTTTTGGCCTACCTTATTTCATGATTGCATTCATGCCGTGAAACGATGTGAGCAATGTCAGCTCTATGCCAACAAAGCCCGAGATCCCCCCGCTCTTCTTCACCCTGTCATTACTGCCGAACCTTTCTGTAAATGGGGCATCGACTTTATGACTTGTAATCCCCCCTCCAGCAATGGTCACAAATACATTGTGGTCACCGTTGATTACTTCACCAAATGGTCCGAAGCTATGCCCACTTTCAACAACACCGCTGACACTGCAACACGCTTTTTATTTAACCACGTCATATCCCATTTTGGAGTGCCACTCCAACTTGTTTCCAATCATGGGAAACACTTTGAGAATGAGATCTTCGTCAAACTCTCATCTCGGTTAGGCTTCTCTCATGAGTTTTCCTCACCATATTACCCTCAGTCAAATGGACAGGTCGAGGAAATTAACAAAGTCCTCAAGACCATGTTACAACGCACGGTTAATAAACATAAAACCAATTGGCATCATATGTTATTTTCTGTGCTATGGGCTTATCGAACGGCGGTGAAAACTGCTACTAGTTTCACACCATTCCATTTAGTCCATGGGGTCGAGGCAACTCTTCCCATCGAGTGCGAAATTCCCACCTTACGCACTGCAATCGAGCTATTACCTGACACTGCTCCAATGGAGTAGCGCTTGTTGAACTTGGAGTCTCTGGATGAAGATCGTCGATCTTCCTTACAGAACAACGAGGCAGCTAAAAAATGATCCAAGGATACCTTTGATTGCCATGTCAACCTTCGATCATTCCACGAAGGTTACCTTGTCCTAGCTTATGATATCGCTCATGATACCTTTGGCCAAGGCAAATTCGAATCACTTTGGCATGGCCCATACATTATCCAACATTGCCTCACCAAAGGTGCATATATCCTGGCCTCTCCCAAAGACCTCTCTCTCAAAGAACCCGTCAACGGGTTGTATCTCAAGAAATTTTATGCTTAAAAGTAGTCACTCTACTTTAGGTTATTTCTTTTAGTGTTTTTAATATTTTTTCCTCCCCTCTCGTCTAAACTATCCTTTGTGCTATTCACAGATGCTTCCTCCACCAGCCTACCACATTGGTTATGCCGACGGCACCAGCCATTGGACGTAAAATTTCGCTTCGGTTGCTTGGGCTCTATACACCCCCTCACATGAAATGCTACATTCAAGCGGCATATGTTTGGGACCAACAACCAAGTTGAATACACTGCGGTCATTGGCCTCCTAGCCAACGCCCAACGTCATCATATTCATCACCTTAGTGTCTTCCTTGACTCTCAACTAGTCGTTCTCCAGCTCAACAATGTATACCATGTACGCGATCCATGCCTCTTTCGCAAATACCTGTAGGTTAGGATGTTATCTCGACAATTTGATTCCATTACATTTACACATATTCCAAGACAATTGAATCAAACAACAGATGAAATAGCTAACATGGTGTTAGATTGGCATATCTCACATCAAACTACACATACCTAACATATCATGAAACACTGTCACAACATATATATAGAATGGACATACTCAACACATCAGCTAAAAACATGTAGACAACATCAGGATCTCAAAAAGGTATACTCATGTCTATATATATATATATATATATAAAGGCCCATCAGGCCATCCGAATGTTTACATACAAAAATACACATATCCGCAGGCCAACACAACACCTCGGTACAAAAAATCGACTCACCAGCCTATATACAACAAAAACATATACATCATGGTGCCTCTATCGCACCACCACCTGCTCCTCCCTCAGGAGGAGGTGGTGGCCCACCACCACCTACCCCAGGAGGTGGTGGACCACCCACAGGACCCTCCTGCCCCGACGGCAAGCGTCCACTCGTCATCGTCGCAAACACTGCTGTTCGCCGCACTATGGCCCTCCATGGTGGCGGCACCCCCACACACTGCTCCAGGAATCTCTCATCCTGGATACGAGTCCACATGCCCTCAGGAACATCCTGCAACACCGTCTACAGACGATGGCGTATGTCATCATAATCCACTCCGGCCGCCGCCGGAGGAGCGTGTGATGGCCCTGCACCAGGGTCATCGAACCGACGCCTCCTCGCTGCCCTTTTGGGCTCTGCTGGTCACCCCGCGACATCCTCCCGCCGACGTCTCTCTCCCTGTGGTAGCCTCTCCGGCTCTCGATGAGACGATGCTCTCTGCATCTCTACCTCGCACCCGCGAGGTGCCACATCTGCACATACACAAAACAAACAACAAACAAATAGTATCAACATCTATATCATATACATATGGATTGATATCTCAAAAGACAACATAAATTAAAAACCTATTTTTATGCAGGATGATCAGACCACTAACCTAATACTCGCAGATCATCAATCGGATGTCTCTTCCTCCCCGAATCTCCAAATCTCCTCTGAAAACTGCTCGTCCAGTCACTATTGCAGTAGGTACAAATGAGGTGGCAATGTGGGCCCTACAGTTAAATATAGGCCTTTTTCCAAACTTCCACTCACCATTCCGGGAGCCCAAGGTGTCCGTTTTTTAAACTGTCTTCAGCCACGGGATCAGCATCCCGTCACCTACATCACAACAGTCCCTGGGTCACTTTTCATCATGAGCCCCCGGGGAACCTTTTTTCATATCATGGTCAGGTACACACGCGCATAGTCACATTTATCAAATACATGCTCATATCTTTGATTCTCTTCAGATATTGTTCACTTTGGGTATTTGGTTGTCATGTGTGTAGGTACTTGATCATCATTCATCACCACCACCCCTTCAGGTATATACTCAGCACTGGCATGTAGTCTTTCCCACTGTATTTCATTTACATTTCCAGTCACACCCTCTGATATTGGCCTCTAGGATCCCCCTTTTCCGGATCTGCAGTAACCACGCCTCCATTTGCACCTTTGGTATTGTCACCCAATAGCATTCTCACCCACATGAGTTGTCCCATTCATAGCACCTTTTGGCACTTTTTGAAACTCATGTTGTTCTTCATTACCCATTAGGGATGGGAGTCCCGATAGTCTTTCAAACATGTTGTGACTCAGCCACATACTCCTTCTCCTCATTTTGCTAGCTTTCCCACATGGAATCCCAGATTATCTCTTTACGGTTCTATTTTATACCTGCACCTCTGCAGTATCATGAACTCTCCATTTCATCCACAATTAGTTTTCCCATCTGCGAACCTATCCTCATTTCACCTACCTCATACAGAAACTCACCAATGGGGCCCCCACCCTTCATCGGTTTTCCAAGAAAATGTTTCCCTCCCTGGGGCACTCATTTCACACTGGGGCACCCGTTTCTGTATTTGTACATTTCTCCCCAAATTATTCATTATTTATTGTACAAACGCCTTTGTTTCTAGTCATTACATTTTCTTTTGTCGTCACCATTGGTGACTTGTTTCCTTTTTGGCCACGCGCAACCCATGTTACCCTTGGTTGGAGCATTACTTATCATCTACCCTTGCCGGCATCGTCCATATCTTCAGAGCACCTCACAGGTCACTTACCTCTACCCTCTGAATTTGATCACCTTGTCCCGCCTCTGGCACAACTTATCGCCGGTCTTGTCGTTCCCCTGACACTCGAACTTGTTACACGGTTGCGGCCACTCTTTTACATCCTCCAACCAAGGGTAGTCTTGAGTCTTCCCACTTCTTGACTTCATCCCTGTACCTCTGCCACTTCCTCACCTTAGTAGATTCCACGAATCCCTTTGATTTTGGGAGTCGCATTCCCCTTTCGTCGACATCAACACAATTTTACGGAAGGGCGACAGTATCTTGATTCTCATCCTCCATTTAATGAGAGATCTCGGACAACACAGGGAGAAACACCATTACTCCCTTCTATCGTTGGCCCCCATAACATTCGACGCCAACCCTTTCTCATGTTATGGTGGGTCTTACTTTGCGACTATTGCAGTTATTTTTATCATTTGCCGAAGACCTCTGAACTTGGTAGGGCCATCAATGCCCGCATCATCGCCGATACTTATTACCACGATCATTGCCTATTTATTCAGAGTATGTTCCTTTGCAGAATTGTCTTCTGCCTTTATCATCATCGCCCTCGAGGGCACTGCAGTTTTCTACACTAACACTTCCGTCATCTTTTTCAGAGTTACATAACACGAGCATGGGGCATGCCCGCCTCGTTTGTACACAGTTGTATATTTTCCGCACCTTATGGAAGGTCGGGTTCTACCGGTTCCTCTCTCCTCCAAAGGATTGCTCTGAACGATCCCACTATTGCTCTATCTTACAACAACATTCTCAGTAGAAGAAACATTGATGGATTTCGGCTATACGTATTCTCCTAACCTCATCCATCAGGGGGCATCTGTTATCATTGAAATTTCGTCTGAACGTGGCGAGAAGAACTCAGCATCGTCAAACAACAATGAAGTCATTCATGGCCCTGAATTAATCTTACAGCATTCAAAAAAGGTCAAAAACTATACAAAGTAGTGAAAAATTGAAGAGTGCTTTACAGAAGTTGGGTGCACGCGCACATGCACGGAACAGACACGTACCATGTGTGCATACGCGCACGATGCGTGGCTGTTATCGCAAAAATCCGCGCACCTGCTAAACGACGCATTTATTGAAGTGGTCGGCCTCCCAACCACTTATGGATCAGCTCCCAAGCCGATTTGACCCTCAAATCTGAGCTGGATCCGCATGGTAGGCTGGTCAAAGACCTAATAATGCCCTAAATGGCCTCTTTTCACACTACAAGGTAGTTACACAAAATCCCAAAGCAATGCTATAAAAATCCATGAATGCACCTCATTTTCTGAAGGAATTTCATGTAATGTTATGCTGCCTATATTGTTTTAAGGACTCAGTCCTTGAAAAAAGCACATTGGCACCATTTCATTGAGAAATCCACCTCTCCATTAAGTGGATTTGCAAAGGAGTTCTTTCACCACCATTTTCATTTTTCTTGTTGTAAGGAGAGCAAGTTTGTGAGGGTCCAAGAGCCTTCCCTTGGAGGAAGAAGGGACTCATAGTCCCCTTTCTTCTTGGTGCTTTGATTTCATCAATAGATCAACCTAAAAACATTGGTGATATTGGTCTTTTTGTGTTTGTTATCTCTTTATCCATATGCTTATGATTTTAGTTGTTATTAGTTTAATTCTTACTTATAGTTTTGTTTTTCTTTCTCTAACTCTTTCCTCTACAGCTGTCATGCTCAGAAGGACCCAACTGGGCATGTAAGCACCTCTTATTTGCTCACCAAGGTGATGAAAAGGGTGCAACAGTAGGGTTTTTGAGGCTTTGTGCATGTAGCTGATTGACAAAATATAATAGAAGAGAAGAAGAGTTGGTGGACGTAGCCCTGGGGTGGGGGTGAACCATGTATATGTTGTGTTTCTCTGCTTGGTGCAATCTATTGATGTGTTTATATATGATTTTATTAGTGCTTTATGAATGTTAGATAGATTTGTTGTTTCTTTTTGCTTAATAAGGTGAATGAATGCTAGATCTGACCTATGTGAAGTATGATTAGTTCTTGAATCTGTTGGATCTAATGAGTTCCTTCCATGCTAAGTGTTATTAGATATTGGATCTAGTTAAACACTACGATACTCTGTAATTAGGGTTTGTCTGCGTTGTTACTAAGAACTGAATATTGATGAATTTTGACTGCTAAGTGCTCTATTAAGTGTCTGAATCACAGATCTGTGTCCCGGATAAGGTTGCAGACATATGAGTCCTGCAACCACCCTTGCCTCTACCTCAGGTGATACTTCATCTACTTTGCAGGTGTTGTCGAAAGGGCCAGTAGTTAGGGTTTTGTTGGTGCGATGTTGTAGCGTTGAATCCCGGGTCTGCCCCTGTGCCAATAGGTGTTACAGTGAACAAAAATGTGTCCTACTTGATCACATCTCCAATACCTTATGGTGTTATAAAATCTTCCATTATATCTCCTTTCATAAGCTCTACATTCAAAAGTTTTGTGACCATATTGATTACATGAATAACAATGCCCATGAAAAATACTTTCATACCTTAGCTTTGGTGTCCCAAAGATATCTTCTTGATGTCTTCCTTGCTTTGTTCTTTTAAAATTTTCTTTGCCTTGTGTGGATGGTTGATTTGCAACATTTCCTTCATCCTTTGATGGACTTACCTCATGCTCCTTTGACATGATTGTGTCAACATGTGTAGCTTCTTCTTTGTATCCAAGACCTGATTTATCATATGGAGATCTTTGACTTTCCAAGATCTCATTCAAGATTTGTGAGCTATTCAAGAATTTGTTTGAATTTTCTACCTTCTTTCTAAGGTCAATAACTTCAACTTCTAACTTATCACATGACTCTTCCTTTTCATTAATTTGATTCTTCAATAGTTCCTCTACCCTTTTGGCTTCTTCAATTTGGGTCTTGAGATGGACAATAGTTTCAAGACTTTTTCTAATCTCATCATCTACCTTCATATCTTATTTTTCATTCTTTAGTCTTGTGATCTCTTCTTTCTTTTCTTCTAATTTAGTATTATTTCTCTCTTCTTGTTCTTTTAGCATTCCCTTTAACTTCAATATGTGCCTTTGATTCCTCCTAATAAAATTCTTAGTGTTATCCAAAAGATAGTTATAGTGTGTATAATAATGATCACTGCTATATCTATATAAACCCTCTTCAACTTCTTTTTGAAGTTCTAATATATATTCTTCTATTATTTCCATGGGATAACTACCATCAAAATTTACACAAACTATTTCTATATCTTCTTCTTCACTTGAGAAGAATTCAACATCATCACATTTTGAATCATTGCAATCGAGAGTCTTTGGATATTCTTTACCTTCATTTGAAACACTTTTGATATCTTCCTTTGTGCTATCTTCACTTGAAATGTTTTCAAGATCACATTTTGAAATAATACAATCAAGGGTTTTTGACGATTCTTTACCTTTGATAATCTTGATGGAGTGGTCTTCAATATCTTCCTTCTCCTTATTGCTTTGACATGTCTCCTCTAGCTTTAGCCATAGATCCTTGGAAAAAGTGCATTGTCCCATGCTCACTTTGATAGGGCTTGAGAGTTCACTAAGAATGGTCTTGAGAGCCAATACTTCATTCTTCTTTCATTCCCTTTGAGCTACAAACTTTGACTTGTTCTTCAAGGGAACCGATCCACCAATGGCTGCCTTCGAAATAGCTGCTCCCATTTCCTTCAAATGTACTCTCATTTCTATTCTCCAAGTAGAATAGTTTTCCTCATCAAGGATTGGAACTTCATCATCTATTTTGTGTCTATGGATCTCCTTCAATCTTTTTAAGGCTTGTAGTGAAGGCCCGCTCTGATACCAATTTTTGGACACACCTACCACACTTAGAGGGGGGGTGAATGAGTGTGGGGATCTTTTTCAAAAAAATTCCCTCTTACACAAAACTCATTAATTAGCATTCAACATTTACTCATTGCTCATTGCTGTCATTTGTAACCAGTTAGATGTGAACATATATCAACAACATATATCATCAATAAGTTATCACCACAAGGAACACAAAGAAAACAAGATGTATGTACATTTTTCTTTTTATTATGGACTACAATCCTTGGGGTTTATCAACAACAATTTAATAGAGTACAACTCTACAAGAGCAACAACTCTATATGCAAGACTCAACTTACATCCTCAGCACCAACTGAGATCAGAGAACAATCCTCCATAGATATCAATATGTCATAGGTACGTGACCTTTCAGTAGTGAAGCCCGCGTGTGTACGCACCCTGGCTCACTACAGCCTGTGTATGTACACGGCCAATCTATAATACAACATGCATATACTTATGAACAACTAGGGTTTTTATTTTCTTCACATGTTCAGATCCTGTGCAACCAACAATCACATTCTCTTATGTATTTAAATGTCCAAACTTACCACCACCCAATCACAACACATCCAAGCTCTCCAATTGCTTATTCATGCTTCTCAATCATACAATATGAATGCCACTCAAAAATGTGTAAAAAAAAAATATACTATAACCATCATATTAATAATGAATCATAAGAGTGTTTCTCACTCCATCAACCAACTTGTTAGCACTAGGAATCACCTTCATATTGCATGGAAGGCAAGCTCAGTACCCATCAAGTTATATGTGAATGTAAGAGTGTTTTAAAAGGTCAAATGGAAAAGACTCAAAATGATAATGTTCCAACTTAGAAAACAGGGCTAGCATGCACCAACAATCAAGGTCTTGGATAACTTCAATCAATAATTGGGAGTGAGTATTAATAGAGGGGAGACTTCAATGAAAGGAATGTAGGGGCTACTGTAAACATCAAGTCTACAAAAAAGAATAAGGAAGAAAGATTCTTAACTCAAGATCTTCTTGAGTTCATAAACTAAGGAAGATAAATAAACATTATGATAATATAATGATCAAACATCCATCATAATATCACCACAACCATTCACGTGAATCTTTCAAAGCATGAACATTTAGCATCAGAAGCAAATAAGTTGAAAGAGAAGCTGATTTCTATTAACCAAAATGTCTTAAATCCAGTACATAGCTAGTTCACAGTAACTTCATCAAAATATTACAGTATTAGGGAGACTTACTCAACCATCTGAGCCTACTAAATCATTTCATCTATCTATTTATAAAAAAAGGAAGGAAACCACTAGAGGTATGAGCTGGCCCCCTTCCCTTGAAGATCTCTAAGAATTTATTTCATTTAACAATTTGACTAACAACCTATGCTATAAAATAGGAAAATGTTAGTGACTAATCCAACCAATATTCAAACTAACTTGATTCCCCTTTGCTGTGCAACTTCTTGTTTTCCATGTGTCCTTTAGGAGCATGTGGTTGTCATCATGATGCTAGTTGTTGTTCCTACAATCGTTTCCATCATCAACTATCCAGAAAGTTGTTAGCTTGACCCTCCTGGATCCCTGGTGTCTGTTGGTAGCTTCTTTTGGTAGCGCTTTGAGTAGCGCACTTAAAAAATGGACAAGTATAAAAGGTAGCACAAAACCATCTTATCCCCTATGAAAACTTTGGCCTCTACGAGATATTAGGTAGCGCCACTGTGGTGCGTCTGTGTGCAAATTTCGTCTCTGTGAGATATTAGGTAGCAAATTTTGGTAGCGCCATTGTGAGTCTCTGTGCAATTTTAGGTAGCGCCTCCAAAACACAACACCTCTAGCTTGAACATATGCATAGCAAGTAATAACTTTGCATAGTATCAACCCCATTATCTTAAGTGGTTTGGAAACACTGTAGATAGCACACCAGTAAATCACCAAAATAGACCATTTCGTAGCGCCATATCGCTACGAAATGTATGAATTCTTACTGTTGAAGGAGTTATCTCTTTACAAAAAACCCAAAACTTTGTATCAAACACTTAGAAGCTTGTATAGGTGGCATAGGTAATACTTCAATAACAATTTAACCTCACAAAAAAGAACCATCCTAAAAAATGGGGCTCACCTTTCACCAACTATTTCATTACCTTGACACTTAACCTCACACTCTTTCTTGTAGAAGGAGGATCTTCATTTGGCACAACATACTTCTTCCTTTTAGCAGTGACATGATTCTTCAGTGGAGTTATAATTTCCTTGATTTCTGGTGTCTCTTTCTCAATAATAGCTTCAACCAATACCTGCAAGTTTCTTTGATCTACTTCATCTTGAAAATGCTGCAACTCTGCCTTGAGCTTCCTGTTCTAAGACTGAAATCCTCTGTTATGACTATAAAGGTTTTGCATTTGCCTATGAAGGGGTTGGGCCTTTCTTGTTGCAAGCCTTTCTAGGTCAAGTGTATGACTATAGCCATCCATGAACTCTTTCATCTTCACTCTATCAGACATGGCTTATGTTTTCAACTGAGCCACCTCTTTCCTAGCATCCCTAAGATGCATGATTAATATTTGGAATGTCTGGCTTTCAGGTGGAGTAGAGACATGTACAGTCTCAACAATATTTTTCTTGGACTCCTCTTCCACCTGCATAGGAATTTCCTTGTCTGTCTCATCAGGATTCTTGATACCTTTGCTTTTATCTTTCTTCTTTTTCACATGGGTTTCTTCTTTTCTTTCCACAGGATTTCCAATGCCTTTACCCTTCTTCTTTTGTACAGGGATTTATGGTGGGGATTATTCCTCAACAACCTCTTTAGGAACTGATGATCTTGTAAAAGGTCTTCTTCCCTTGGTATTGGTTGTTGTAGGAGAAGAGGGTAAGTGTAGCTTCTTCCCTTTCTTGGCTACAGGTTTGGTAGAAGAAGGAACCTCTTCTAACCCTGGTGGAGGAGGAGGTGAAAAATATCTTTGTGGAGAATGAAAAACTTCTTCCTCAGTTCCTGTGACCTTCTTGATGACCTATGAAACTTGAACATGAGCTCTACCCTTTATTTTCCTGCTAGTCCCTTCTTTAATAGAAATGGTGGGTGATAAAGGACTTGCACTCTCTGATTGAGGGGTAGATACCATATCCAACTTGAAGTGAGAAGAAACAACAAAATGTTCCCATGAAATCTCTTTCTTACCCAATTCCTCAGAGACTAGCATTCTAATCAATCTAGAGTGGAAGATGCTAGTATCCACATCCTTATACTTGGATTGAATCCTGTCTGACATCTTACCTATGCTCCTTAACAAATAGTAGGGAATATTCATTTCAATTTTACCATTAAAATGCAGCAAAAGCCTTATATGGTACTTGTAAAATGTGTTAAACCTCCCTTCACATGTAAAGTATCTCTGGATGATCTTCAATATCCTGTCAAATTGCTCAATCAATTGATTCCTTGGCACACCTTTAGACAAATCAATGGCTTGATGTTCAGTCTTAAGGAAATCTTTGGCATAGGTCTAACTCAAAGCCATGTCTTTAAACCACTTTTCACCTATGATAGGGATTCCTGTTGCAGCTAAAATAGAGGCCTTAGTCACCTCAAATTCTAAATCCCCAACCTTGGTTCTCCTGCCATAAAAATGTAAGGCAAATTTCCTTGTCACCTCAGGATGGCCCTTTTTCATATTCTGGCAGAAAGAGAGGCATCCCACTCTTTGAAAAACTTCTCTTGCCATGGGCTCTATGTCAAAAAGATGCATATCCATAGGTTCAGTTCTAACCACCTTTCCCCCTTTGTGTGTCTTCTTCATTTGAGGAGTCTCCATAGCTTAGAATGAGAGCTTCTTGTGGCTTATGGGGTAGTAATGAACAGGAGGACCTACAATCAAGATTCAAATGAATAAATAAGCTCCTTTAAACCTGACTGGTGCTAGTAAGCTAGGACTTGGATGTGGAAATACCTCCCTTAGATTTGTGCAGGTATTGAAATTTTAGACAATGAGAGGGTACTCTATAATTGGCCCTTTGAAGCTGGGTAAGAAACCCTCAATTCAAATGTCAACAAAAGCAAGGGAAACATAGTGTGGTTAAACAACACCCTTGGGTAGTACAATGCGTATGCAGAGGATAGACTGTCTAGATGTTGTAAGATCAATAGCTATGGTGGGTGGATGTATCAGACTTTGACATGAGCAGTGAAGTTCATAGGTTTGAAATGAGAGGAGACAAAGATATGATGTGAAGAAAAGTCTTTCACATTTGTGCAAGCCCGATAATCCAAACCCTGATTTGTGGTAATCATAACTCGTGATGGAAACATGATGAACGAGAAAGGTGCTACAGAAATTCTTGATGAGTGGGCAACGCTCCAATTTAAAAAATGATTGGACAAGTAAGCAGGGAAATCAAGGCATGTCTACGAGGTCATGAATGAGGAAAATGGTGTGTCACATTGGTCTAGTTGTGGGAAGGATCAATCCTAGTGACGAATCATGAAGGGGACCAAATCTTGAGTCATGAACTAAAATGGTTCTAAGTCCAAAAATCAATTGAGGATCAAAACATAAGTTACGACTCAACACTTTATTCATCTAAGGGGTCCTACCAAACATAAATTTAAAAGGGGTGAACTTAAAAAATTAAAATCTAAGGCTTAGAAAAGGATAAAAACAAACAAAAAACCCAAGGCAACTTAGTGTGATAACATTGGCTCCACAAGGGATGGCATGCTCCCTGCGGGCTACCAAGAATGAGTATATTTAGTGCCTTATCTTAGGGTTATGGGGTCAGTTATTGAAACACAAATAAAAGAAAAATGATATTTACAATGGCATGGAAATCCACTCAAGGCTCAAGCAAAGTACTTTTTCAGAAAATGCCCATTGACAGGGCGACCAAAAACTTCTTCATTCTCCATATTCTGCAACTTGAAAGTTTTATTAGAGAATACCTCAGAGATTTTGAAAGGATAGATCCATAAAGCTTCAAATTTACCGTGATTTCTTTTTTCTTGCTTCGGTGCATCCCACTTGAGCACCACATCACCCTGTTTAAAATCCTCTTTGTTCACTTTCTTTTCGAACGCCTTCTTGACCTTCAATTGATGATCATGTGCTTTGTCTACAAGATGCTTCTAAGTCTGCTGCACTTCAACCAGTTGTTGAATCCTTCTGATCATATGATCAGGTTCCCCTTGGTAATATTGGAGGAATTTTTCCATAGGTAAGGCAAGCTGAGAAGCAAAAATGGCCTTAACTCCATACACCAGTTGGAAAGGGGAAATTCACAGGGACCTTTTTACCGTCACTCTATCAGCCCATAGAGAAAATTTGAGTTTTGAGTCCCATGCCTTTTTGTTATCCTCTAATAGTTTTTTAATGATCTTTATAATGATTTTGTTTGAGGATTTTGCAATCCCATTTCCCTGAAGGTAATAACGGATAGAGTGAATCAATGTGATCCCAAACTTTTCACATAACTAAATCAATGGTTCAGCCTTGAAAGATGCAGCATTATCAGTAACGATTATGTTTGGACACCCAAACCTTACCATAATGTCTTCAAGGAAACCAATGATCACTTTGTGGGAGTCATTCCTTGTAGGAATAGCTTCAATCCACTTAGCAAAGTAATCTATAGCACTCAAGATCCATCTATGTTGGCCACTTGAAGTGGGAAGAATTTCCCCAATAAAATCTAGGCCCCACTACTGGAAAGGTCCTGAAGTTGCCATAGGCTTTAATGGAAAAGACTTAAGTTGTTTCTTTCTAGATAACTTTTTACATTTAGCATAGGATATGATATTATCACAAACATCAGTGAACAAACTAGGCCAAAAGTACCCAACCTTGTGTTGGACAACTGAGAGGGGGGGGGGAGGTGAATAAGTTGTTACCATGCTTAAGCAATTATGCTTCTTTTAAACTCTTTGTAGAAACACTGAATGATGATCAAAATAATGCAGGGAAATAAACAATGGCACTTTCAACATCATTCACATATATGAGAAACACAGAGACAGATATTTCCCGAGGAAACCCATACAGGGTAAAAAACTCTTTTTCTTTATATGATAAGTAATCGTTACATTCTTTACATTATCATACATATGAGCACCAACTCATAATGAGGCTACAAACTCAGTTTTGCAAGCTGCTACTTGCTGAGAGAACCAACTCTCTGTTTTCTCTAGCACCCACTAGAAGGAAGCACCAACTCCCTAGTTTCTCTAGCACCAACTAGAAGGAAGCACCAACTCCCCGGTTTCTCTAGCATCAACTAGAAGGAAGCATCAAATCCATGTGTTCAAGCACCCACTTGAACCTTTGAGGACACCAGTCCTCCCTAGCACCTCCCAACCACCCTGAATAATATAAATATTTGCTACTGAAACTTATTACAGTGATATAATGTTCAACAATGGCTTACCAGACTCATCACTGTTCTGCTACATTTCATTGCTCTGTATGCCTCACTGCCTTCCTGCACACATGACTTGCGCTTTCTGTTCTTCTGCTTTTTATGCTCTGTGCACCATGTCCATTCACTGCACAGTTCCTCTTCTGTTCAATTCAGCTGCTGCACTCTCCTCCTGCTTCACACATGAATCACCTACAACAACAACAACCACAACAAATCGAACAGTAACAACAACACCATATCTTCTCTGTACCATGTACTTATATATTCTATGCACCTTGTGCATGCAATGTGCACAATACGTCTGCATACTCACACCGCGCTGATATCCTCCACCTCTCGAGTGCTCTGCCTGATCATCATGGTAACTCTTCAGCTTCTCTGGCAGTTTTCCCATGCGTTCAACATCACTGGATGTTATGCCGAGATTCCTCAGCCTCTCTGGCAATTGAGACTCTTCATCTTCTCTGTGACAGTCGAGCTCACCTTCTCTATTTTAGTTACAGGCTTCAACGCTCATCCATCTGTCAATCCCTTCTAAGAATAGTCTTCCTTCACTTGGACGAAGCTTGGAGACTCTTCATCTCCTCTGGAGATCACACAAAGGTCTCTTCGAATTCTCTAGCAGACACCATTAATGGTTTCTGGCAGTTTCACTGTGTCGTGCATCAGTAGCCCTCCGGTCTCCTTCAGTTTTATCTGCACCGTTGGATGAACTTTATTAATCTTTCCTTTAAATCGGGTTTTGGAATTTTGACATTCCTATGCCCAAGTGTCTTGACACTTCATGTCGCAATCTCGGAAACTTCGATACAGAGATTTTATATGCTAGCTCCTTCCTCTATATGACCATGGCCATGACCAAGCGCTTATGCTTAAAGTGCTTTTTGCGAATTCACATTTTGTGAATCTGGAGATGAGGCATCTCGACTCTCCAAGTCGTGATCTCCGAAACCCTGAAATGGGGCTTATCTCGACTGACTCCTTCCCTTCTCATGACCAAGGGTTGTGACCACAACCTTATGCATAAGGCGCTTTCACGATTTCACATTTCGTGAGTTTGGAGATGAGGCATCTCGACTCTCTAAGTCGCGATCCCCGATACCCCGAAATGGTGTGGGATCAATGGTCTCGATCAACACTTGATCTGACGGTTCAGATCATGTCGTGATTTCGCATATCGCGATTTCAAGTAATATTCTTTGACATCTTCAACACTCGATCCGCGAAACTCTGAAATGGACTGAGATCAACGGTCCAGATCAGATCATGATTTAACGGCTGCGATTGAATCGCGATTTTGACATTCTTGTTGCATTGTTCTCCATGTCTCGATTCACGAAACTTTGATATGGAGTTGGATCAACGGTCTAGATCTGATCTTGATTCAATGGCTACGATTAAGTCGCGATTTTGCATATCGCGAAATCGGTTTTCCTGTGGATAATATTACTTGACATCTCCAACTCTCAATCCCTGAAACTCCGACATGGACTGGAATCAACAGTCCAGATTCAACATTAATCTGACAGCTGAGATTAAATCGTGATTTCAGATATCACGATTTCGAGAGGTTAGGGAACATCGTTCCTTTGACTCTCTAGTCAGCGAAATGACGATCTATCCATACATGTCCTGCCTGAAGATGGACGGTCCTCCTTCTTTCGGTATTTTGTGAGCCCTCTACTCCTTGAACTTTAAATAATGTGCAGGTTCTCCTCGATCCAATGGTGGTCGGACCCTGCGCTCGGATCTAACGCCCGAGATCTATCCTCCATATCTGCGCGCTGCTCTTGTCTACATTCATATCTGATGGCCATTGGGAATTCAGGATGACATCCAATGATCACTGATGCTTCTCCTCCGAAGCATACTTTGTCCTTGTTTTTCCTTCGATGCATACTCTGATCTTGTCGATCTTTCTCTACAATGTCTTCCCAAACTACTTCTGGTGCCCGTCTGTTACATTCTTTCGGTACTCAAGCCATCATCGTTGTTGTACTTGCCATCAATGACAAGCATACGCTGCCTGTAAAACATGCCAACACCTTGAGGATCTTATATGTCGTGGTTCTCCAATAATGATGCCCCCCACATAAACTGTCATGAAAATCAAACATGATCTTTTGGGCTTATTGGGGGTCTAGGCATATCAAAAGCACTCTTAATGGATCTTTCCAATACAAAACTTGACCAACAAGACAATATTTTATTGATTTGAGTTTTAAGGCTCTCACCTTGTTCTTTTCCATACCATTTGGAGGCTGTAAATTATGCAGGAAAATATAATATCCTTGTACCAGCTGCAATCTGCCAATGCATAGATGACTTGAGAACCTTTATCAGTTAATTCAACCTACTGATTTTCTGAACATGAGTGGATGAAATTTACCCCCAATGTTGAACAATTTGATTCAGCCAATAGATTGGCTAAACCCTAGCCTTTAACCAATTTGATAGGCTTAATATCCAAATCAAATCCAACTATTTTAGCAATCCACTTGCTCCTTTTTCCATCTATATCAGGATGAATAAGAATTTATTTTACAACAGCTGATGGGACATAATCAATGACTCTTGAATGAAGGACATAAACTCTAAAAGACTTAATAGATTTAACCAATGCATAGGATTGTTTATCCATGATGTCATATTTTAATTCAGCATCTCTCAATGCCCTGCTGAAAAAGGCAATGGGTTGTTCTAAGCCTTCAACGTTCTTCTGCAATAAAACTGTTGCTACTATATCAAAAGAGGAAAAAGAAAAAATAAGAAAGTCAGTGGAGTAGTCTGGGATGATAAGAACTGAGGCTTTAGTTAAGGATTTATTTATCTGATCAAAAGAATCATGAGACGCAGAAGTCCATTTGATTTCACTACCCTTCCTCATCATGGTTGTGATATACTAAACCAAATCAACAAAATTTGACACAAATATTCTCAAAAAAATATTTTTTCCGAGAAAAGATTGAACCTCTTTTTTGGATATAGGAAGTGACAATGTTTATATATATTCAACCCTACTGGAATCAATCCTTACCCCTTCAGTTGACACAATATGCCCCAATAATTTTCCTTCTTTCATGGTGAACAATGAATTTTTCAGATTCAAAGAGAGGCCAAATTTTCTACATTTAGAGAAAACCTTTATAAAATGATCACAGTGTTCTTTATCAGGCTGAGAGAATTTTTTTATGTCATCTAAATAGATAAAAACAAACTTATCCTTCTCTCCAATAAATTCTATGTCCATAGCTCGTTGAAAAGTTGCCCCTGCGTTCATAAAACCAAAGGGAATCTTGGCATACATAAATGCACTCCAAGGAGTGGTAAAGGTCGTCTTCTCCCTATCTTATGGAAAAACAGAGACCTGAATGTACCTGAAAAAACCATCAACCATGGAAATCTTGGATGCTCCTGTCACCCTCTGTAATATGTGCTCCATCTTCAGCAAAGGATAATTATCCTTTTTTGAGCTTCTGTTGAGATTTTGGAAATCAACACAAAGTCTGATTTCTCCATTCTTTTTTCTTACTGGGACAAAATTGGCCACCCATTCAGAATACCTCAAAGGAATGATAATTTTTTCATCTAAAATATTTTTTACCTCTTTCTCCATGACATGCAGTAACATAGGATTGATTTGCCTCAACTTTTGCCTGAAGGGCTTGGTGTATTATTTTAATGGAATCTTGTGCTCTATAATGCTTGTGT
>ML856950.1:16501-27314 GCA_009831015.1 Picea engelmannii | reverse complement strand
TTTCGGCCGAAAAAATATTGCCGGAAAAAAAATATCCGGCCGACCAAATTTTTACACGCAAATCGAGGGCCCGGTTATGGCTCCGTTTGATTTGACGTTTATGTTTTCGGCCGAACAATAGTTCGTCCGAAAATAATATCTTTCGGCCGAAAAATTTATTTAGTTCGGCCGAAAATTGGTTTTTCGAAAATTTGTAGACCCGATTGTCACGAAAGTGTAACCCACCTTCGTGATTTCACCCTCAACCATTTGGAAATTTTGCGCATAGCACTTCGGCGAAGTCCTACTACGAGAGAAAAAGAGTGTTAAGCGGGTAGAACCCCCGAACGTTGAACTCGCAAAGTGAAAAAGACTGTAGATCCGGGGACACTTCTGGATCTCCCATGACCGTTAGATCTAAGTCACGGTCAGTTCGACGTTGACCACTCCGAGAGAAAGGGAGTGTTAATCGGGTGAAGAGCCCAAGGCACATAACCAAGAAGGCATGTAACAAGTGAAGAGGACAAGATCAAATTAGAGGTTCTACAACATATTTGGACAAGGAGGGGTGAGCTCCCTCAATGGGACAATTCGCTCCACATGGGAGGACTTGTGCCTCCTTGAGGTAATTCTATGGACAGAGTTGGGGTGACCTTCTTTGGGTTGAATCTAGTAGTAAGCAGGGTGACTTTGGAGTTAGGGAAGTCTTGTTTTAGGTATGGGCGAGACATCCTATGAGATGGAACCGCAGGTCTATGTGAAGTCTTGCAACATAGAAGAAATAATGAGTCTGAGGTGGAGGCATGTTTGGGGTGCACTGTAGGAGTTGTGAAAGTTGTTGTGACAAATGAGTCTTGGTGTGACGAATCTATGTATGAGTGTCTTGGCAAGGTGAGGTGAGTCATACAACTCTGCCCAAGTTGTAAACCAAGTTGGTAGTGCTCATATTGTAATTGTTTCACAATAATAAGACTTAGTCAGGTGTTAGGAATGTCTTGTGTTTCTGGCACTATATCCATGTGTCTCTTGTTTATTTCATAATTGTTCTCTTTGTTTCACATGTTCATGGATGTATGATTAAATGACTAAGAGTTGAGTTGTTAACAAGATTGTTTAATTATACAAGTGAGTTGCACTAGAGTAGGAGTGTGACTCACTCATAACCTAGAACAGATAGGTATTCTCTAAGTGAAGAGGCGTAGTCTGGACGAAGTATCCTTGGTGTTGCCAAGCATCCAAGTGAGAATCACCGCAGTGCCACATGCCTTTAAGAGGTGCATGGTCGCAAGATTCAGGCAGACATCCAGTGGGGATGTGACACTATGCATATCACAATGTTTTCCACCATTTGATTCATTAATAGAAGTCAGATTTCACTGTAATACCCTACTTTCAACATTGTATTTATGTTCTCTCTGCAATATTTCATTTTCTTTCATTTCATTCTCAATCTAATCCAAGTCACTTTTGTATGCAAATCCTTCACCTTTTCTGGTTCTAATATTAACATTTCCTAATTCTTATGAATTTTCTTTAGGTCATAGTTGTTATGAGAGAGAGTTGGATATATATTGTTCATCTAAGGTATAATTAGTAGGGTTTTTGCACCCACCATACTGCCACCCCTAATAAGGTTGTATGTCCCCACCTTGTATGGGAAAATAATGCCACGGTAGCAATATGGTGGGCATCGAGGCATAACACCAAGGTCAAGGTTATAAATGGCATACACCATATGCAAAATGAGACCCACTCCATGCATATGATGTATGTCTGGGCACTATTTCTTAGTTGCGTCCATGCGATGGGATAAACTATATATATATCCTCCACTATTGTGACCTATGAGATTTGTGACACACCATTAGTACTAGGGAATATATGTGTGGACTAATTTTTTTCCACTTTAATAATCACTTTATTTTTGCATTAAGTGTGGGATGGGTGAATAGTGAATAAACTCACATGGTGGTACAAAGATGGTTTGTGATGCATTACTTAGGTACACATTAAAATTTTTCTTGATCTTAATTAGGTTTGGTGGGTGATGAGTGAATAATCTCACATGGTGAGACAAAGAGGGTTTACGACCCATTACTTATTGGGCTAAAAGTTTTCTTGATGTTAAAATTAGGTTTGGATTGCAAGTTTTTTTGTTGATGTGAAAACATTTCCCCTCATTCCAATGTTAACATGACATGATGTTGATATGACAATATTCTCTATCACTCAAGTACTAGCATCACACATAATACCAATGTCATTCATTGTGGGCCTTCTTTGACCATTAGTTGTTATCCATAGGAAGGAATCATGTTAACATGGAATGACACTCTCAACCATGATATTACCACTTTCTATTTAGGAGTTGTGATAAAAAAATGAGATTGTATCTCAACAACCATCAATATTAATATTAAAATGAAAAATAAATTAGTAAAATTCTATTTAGGAGTTGTGATAAAAAAATAAGGTTGTATCTCAACAACTATCAATATTAATATTAAAATGAAAAATAAATTAGTAAGTGGAGAAATCCACTCTCTTTTGAGAAGGAATTCCCCCTCAAATGCTATGGAAATTTTGATGAACATCATTATTCTATTCAACCGAGAGCTTTGACCATAAAACATTATTTTTAAAAGACTATTTTAAAATTACCCAAAAATCTCTCACATTGATATTTTTTTATGATGTTACCATCTCGGTGACATTAGTTGATTGGTGTATTCTATGTCGTAGATATTAGGTTTACCTCGGCATAAAAATTCCTCCAAACTTTGCCTCGACGCTACGTCGTTAATTAAAGATATAGGTCTAGTTTATCCATGAAAAGTCAACTCTTCCAATAAATTGCGGTTCTCCCTAAGTCAATATAGAGTTTAGTAATTAATGTTTGGAAACCAACCACGCTAAAATCTACCTCGCTGTACACAATTATATTTTTTTTTAATGATAATGGTTTTCATTAACATTGGGAATAAGAGCCCTGTAAGAAAAATGTCGAACGAAAAGGAAACTTTTGATTATGATGTTGTGTTTAGGTATGAGTGGCATCACGCCTGGAATTTGACGTCCTGTAGAACGTTTTTTCCCTTTAAAACCTTATTTGACATGTAAATTCAAAATATACACGTCAAAAGTTACGGGCATTACAATTTTCAAACCGTCAAATTTACTTTTAGTTAATTATGATACCCGTCATAAATTCTAATATCTGTGTAAGGTAGTCGATCTATATTAAATTGTATAACCTATAATGCAGATGTTATTAACTCTACAGAGCTAAATATTTGCATTCCGCGCCCAAATATTGAGCGACTTGGAATCGATTTTAGTGAGCTCTCTCACACAGATTGAAATAAGGGTTCATCTTTGTAAGAATCCTTTTTATTTTTGGAGAATTTTACATTCACTTGATGCTTTTGTTATCTTAATCATTAATGTTAATATTCTAATATGGTCATTGTTAATATGAATACTCTATTATGGTTATTATGAGTGGAAAGGTTATTATGGCTGAAAAGTTTTTACATTAGTTAATTTTTGTGTAAAGGTTGTGATTTTTGTGTAACTTTTTAGTTTTTATAATGTAATTTTGTGAAGATTAATTAATTTTATTTATTTCATGAATCAAAATTAATTCATTATTATTTATCAAAATTTAACCCATATAACCAATAAATAAGTTGGAGAATTGTTACACTTTATATTTTTCAGTGATAGAGATATTGCACATAATGACATTTACATATACTAATAAAAAAAATAATGAAAATGAGATTTACATATAATAAGTTAAAAAAAATTGACACTTACAAATTAGTATAACAAGTAAAATGACAGGTAATAAAATCAAATAACCGTCATCAAATATTTACTTGACAGGTAAGATAAATTTGAAATTCCAGCCCTGAGTGGCATCTTTCAAAGGTTAAACACCATAAACTATTTGAGGAACGAATTTTGAAGTCACCGTATAAAATCAAAAGAAACAAACTCATAAAGTAAATGTATATTTTGAAAATCCATGAAAACGTTATATACACTGAACATGTTACTTTTTGAAAGAAAAATAAAAACAAGCCTGAACATGTTACTTTTTGAAAGAAAAATAAAAACAAGATACAGGGTTGGTGTTATGTGTTTGTTTTTTAATTGATTGATTAATTTTAATGACATCTATTGAATAACAAAGTTTAGAATGAATTGATCGTATCTCGTTTAGAAAAGAGATTTCTCTTTTATTATATTTTTATTCTGAAAAATATAGTAAAGCACGAAATAACATAGTTGTTGAATTAAAGGACGAGAGGTTGAGTATAACATTGACGAGACATAGTTTAGGAGTTGCGCTTGAAATGTTGAGTGTGTATGATGTCAAAGAGACGATCAACATGCAGAGTAGGTCTATACCTACTCTTATCATAGTGTTTTAACATAGTATTCAATGTTGCGACATGTGGTATATACATTGTCTAATATATCTCAGTGTATATATCAAGATGATCTGAAGATGTATATACCTCCCACCTCAACATTGAACGCTACAAAGTAAGCTGCTTATTGCTAGTTGTTTTCCTTGGCGTTGTCTACTTGTTCTATGAAATAGTTTTTTTCGCTGAAATCAATGGACATAAATCTGCACGAAATCGTTATTTTTTGTTGTTTAAAATCCATTTCTGAATGCAAAAATGGATTCAGCGTGCTGAAAAACCCCCGAGACCCTCGAATTCTACATAAATTATCACTCAAATCTGCGGATCTAACAATTTCTCGCCAAATTTCGAACAAAGGTCCCCCGAAAATATCACCGAAAAATAATCATTTCATAGAACATTTAGACTACATTGTTTTCCTTCACCTCAACTCACGAGGAAACCCAAGGTTTCGCCCAAGGTATGGAGGAGATTGGTGTCAATGTTGTGAGGTTGATTGACAAGCACGATGTTCTTCCCAATGCAAAATAACATTAATATCACACCAAGTGAGTTACCAAATTTTTTGACACATTTAAATTTTTTCATTAATTTTTTTTTATTTAAATATTTAAAAATCAAAATATATATTTTATTTATAATTGATAAAAAAAAATTTATAAAAATCAAAATCATTTTTACTTTAAATTCAAAACTATATTTATAAAAATCAAAATAATCTTGACTTTAAATTAAAAACTGTATTTCCTAGAAAAGTAATAACATAAAAACAAATATTAAACTAAAATAATTGCTTTATGAAATTAAAAAAACATATAATTTATTAATAAAAATTAAATTAAAAAAACAAAATAAAAAAATAAAACAATATGAAAAGGAAAACCATACTTATTTTGTAATTAAAAACAAATCGAACATAGGATAGAGTTAATGTTATGTTGAGATGTAAATATCCTATCCACATATTCTTAACAGATTAAGCCCATATTAAGAACATGCTTAAGAAAAGAATATGTTAGTTGTAGAAGTATTTTTTTTAGATGATCCTAAACCCTAGCAATCCAATGCAATCACAATCCCTAGCTATCTTCACGTTAAGATTGGCTTAACATTCACAAGCACTGGCAAGAGTAGGGTGATACTAATGATAGGAGAAGGTTAAGTTTTCCTTGTTGATGAATACAATAGGTCTTTTTGCGATTACATAGGGAACAATCCTATGGTAGCGTTTTTTGGAATAGCTATGTGGACTAGGAAAAATATTTACTACTAAATCTACCCAATTGGAAATTCATTTCATAAAGACAAAATGATAGTTAAATTGTCAATCAAAATTATTTTTATTAATCTTATTCAATGGCATAATCATTAACGTAGAAACATGAATTTATAGCATGTGATGTGATGGTAATCCACATTTTATGGGTGTATATATAAATTAGAGAAATTTTAAGTTCTGAAATGGATTTTATAAAGAAAATAATAATATAAAAATTATGAATTTTCAAAGGGAAAGACAAAAAACTATTTTTTTTAATCATATTTTTTACTTATCTTTTTATAGGTTTACTCAAATTTCAAGTGTAGGTTCTCATTGGATGCGAAACTAAATTATGCATCCAATGAGTACCCACTTGGCATACTTTTGATAGATTCAAAATGAGATAAATTGAAAATAAATAAATAAAGATGTGTTTCCAATAAGTGCTTACACTTAGAGGAGGCAGGTGTAGGAGGGGTGTTGTATAGCCCTAGAGGACAACATTTGCTAGATTTTTCTTGGAACCTGAGCATAAATTCCAACAATATGGAAGAAGCTTATGCGATGTACCAAGGGGTACTATTAGTCTAGGCACATAAGCTCAATTGTATCACAATTGTAGGGGATTCAAAAAATATAATTCGTCATTTTTCTATGGGAACCACTCCAAAGAATACCAAGCTACAAAGAATTATAGATAGGACCAAATCACTCATGTCCCCCATATAAGCAAATTTCTTCCACGTTCTTTGTGGAAATAATGAAGCAACTGACAAAATGGCAAATCGGGCAATTGCTGTGGCCCCTGGACATATGAAAGTTGAGGGGTGGGTCCTCTTCGCAACCCCTCCTTTATGACTCAGTCCCACGTCATCTCAGGGACACTTGGATAAAGGATTCTGTGGATAGACACATGGAGGGTTCATGCAGGTTGGGAATAATAATAAAGGAGAAGGGAAGTACTCCCAATATCTCCTAGTCCATGGGAAATCGCAGGACAAGCTCATTCTCAAGCGTCCATGGAAAATATTGACCTCCCTACGAATTTCCCTCGTGGGACTCCTTGGCATAAAGTACATCGCAGCAATAGGCTAGCCAATACAACACCTGATATGAGGATAAATGAAATGATTGTCATCATGAATTTTCATGTGGAGACTCATCCAATACAGGCCACCTCAACGTATGAAGGACACTTGATCCATGGGATAATTCGAAGTTGTTTGTATTCATGCACCAAGATAATTCTAAACCACAATAAATTCAAAATCTTGCTTCTGTTCCCCCATTATCATCAACTCCATCACCCTCTCAAGGAGTCAACAATATCGATTCTGATCTTAGTAGAGGGAGAGAAAGCTTTGCCAATTCAGTTGATCGAGAAGAGGTTAGGTTGGTGTGGTCCCTGTGGTAAACTGGGAAATTACAATTTAAATTGCGTTGGTGTTATAGTCCCTGGTCAAATTGATTTAAGCAGTGTATCTTTTTCCATGGCTCATGAGAACGCTCAGTAGCAAGCTCAAGTGAATTTGGAGGACGAACTGGTGGATGATAATTTCACCACCACTCAACAACTCTCTCTCATAATTGAATCCCACAGTTCAACCCTCTCTTTCGCTTTGGAAATGCTAGCTCAGTGTTAGACGCTAATAGGACAATTGTAAGATGAAATTGATTTCCTTCATCAGCAAGGGGAGGCAATGAAAGCTAGGCTGGACGCGAGAGACGCTTCTCCAATCTCTTCAGTACATAGTCAGAATGAGGAAGTCAACAGTATACCAAGATCCAATGAAGACCTCCCAGAGTTGAATGTGGCTCTAGAGCCACCTCCAGATGAAGACTTCGTAAAAATTGAGCAGTAAGGTAGAAATTTGAATTTGTAAGCCTTAGTAAGGCGTTGTATCACCATTTTTGAATGGTCTCAAATTAGGAACAATTTTGCATGTAACTAGTTCCGCTTGAAAGATATCTAGGAACAATTTTGCTTGTAACTGACATAATTATACAGTTGGACTGTCCTTCTTACCAGCTTCTTCCTTTGTATTAAGCGACCCCAGTCGTGACTTTTTTATAAATACAATCTTCTCCAGTTTATGTGAAAAAAATTAAGTTCCTACACTTGAAATTTGAGTAAACCTATAAGGAGATAAATCAAAAACACAATTTAAAAAATAGTTTTTTTTTTCTTTCCCTCCAAAACTATTTATCCTTACAGTTGACATCATCATCTATCATATTGATTCTTTTAAAGATGATGATTTTATCATTATGGTTTTTTGAGAACCAAAATTGCAAGCAGTGGGTTGATTGGACAAGAAAATGATAGCAAAGCAAACAACAGACAATAAAATAAGATGGGGGCAATGATATACATTTATTGTTTTGTGGAGAAATGAATACAAATCCTGTGGAGCACTTTACAGGCTTCCATATTTAACCAGGAGAGTTCTCAAGCGCTTCGAGGCATACGAAAATTTAAATTCTTAAGAACTATTAATGTAACTGCAAGGGTATGTGTTGTCACAACCCAACAATCTCCACCTTGATAACAATTTCCTGATACCTTGACCAACGAATCAATCATCGCCTCCAACTTAATTTCAATGGAGTATGTAATCCACTGACTCAAAAAACATGAACTACAAAAACACAAGTGTCAGTAACCATAACTCTTGACCTAACTTCCCCCCATGACCAAAAGCAGCCAAAATTCCCTCAAAGACAAGGTATCCAGGAATACCACATGCTCCCCCCTATCACCTAGGTTTATGTCTAGACTTTATCGATGAAATTTCAAACCCAAGGTATGCATTCCTAACCAGGTCTTATAGTTGTATTCCTAATTACATAACTCCACCTCGAACTTTACATTCAAGACTTCGCCTTACCATTACTTTGACCTCCACCTTGCACTCTATGATCTTTGCCTCGGGATCAACATTGTCACTTGAAAGTGAGGCTTCTGGATTTAGAAAAACTACCATATATCTTCTTCGATTCAGGGCCCAGACGAGGACATATTTCGACCCATATTATCAGAAAGAGGTCTGGACTTCGATCCCCTTTTGATTTTCATGAGATCCCACTAGGGTTTGTAGGCCCCGAGACCGAAAAGGCTGAGCAAGGATATCCACCTCCCGTTGTGTTGGTATCCCTTTTCCCACCCCATGTCCATGGTCGTATCTCTGACCCCGGCTGCAAGCTTCCTCCTAGCCACCTCGTCCTCTACACAACCTGCATAGTCTTGGCCTTCCACTCCATCGCGTGCATCGTCTGTACCTCCTCTTGTCATTTTTCCAGCGTCGACGACTTTGTACCCTTTCTGAACATTGCTCTCTCTTCGTCGTCTACCAATTCGACTTACACCACCCATGCCCCCAGTCCCAACAGATTTTCCTACACCTCCACAAGATCAATCCCTAATAATCCTCACCATGGTCGTGCCCAGTGGTGCATTAATTCCAACACCATCCAATGCCTATGTCTTAACCCCACGGGCTCTAAGGAATTGTAGTAGGATCATTCCCATATCCAATGACTCAAACTATCTTCGTTCACCCCCTTTGCATCATATAGTGAGTTATAGCACAAAAACCCTCTTTCGCTTCCTAGACTAAGCTTAATTGATCGTCCTCTTTACATAAGCGACCTTGATGTCTCCATATTCAACCAACAGTCTGTCTTTTGGTGCAACTTCCTAGTTAGATTTGACCCTAGGACATCCTTTGCCCAATTCCTCTACAACTCGACACCATTGCATCCACTCACGGCCACTAGTCCACTTAAACGGGTGCCCACCACCACTATAGCCAACATCGTCTATGCCTTATCTTGGACTCGACCCCTTTCTCCCTCTACACACGTGAACCACTTGACCTCGGCTCTCACAGATCATCATTCAACCTTGCTTTTATCATTTTTTCCATTCTCCACAGACTCCTCCTTCGACTTAGCCCTCAGCTCTTCAAGAAACCCTTGACTAGACTCCTCCTCCGACTATCTACACACGGGTACGGACCTTCTCAACTTTCTGTGCATGGGAGCTACCTTTCTTGGTGCTCTGATACCAATTGTTGAGAACCGAGCTTGGAAGCAGTGGGTTAGTTGGACAAAAAAATTATAGCAAAGAAAACAACACACAACTAAATAACATGGGGGCAATGATATACATTTATTGTTCTATGGAGAAATGAATACAAATCCCATGGAGCACCTTATGGGATTCCATATTTAATCAGGAGAGTTCTCAAGTGCTTCCAAGCATACTGAAAGTCAAATGCTTGAGAACCTCTAAATGTAACTACAAGGGTATGTGTTGTCACAACCCAACATGGTTGACATCATCATCTATCCAATTGATTCTTTTAAAGTTAATGTTGATCGCATAGTTTTTGTTTTGAGTCTCATATTTTACTTCAAAATATCTCTAATGAACACCATTGTTGAGCTTTCGAATTCCAAACTTCACTTCCAAAGTCATTCTTTTATAGTGTTCATTGGAAAAGGATTTTTTTAATGGAACTAACATTGTTTTAACAATATTTTGTGGATGGATTGTTTGAGGTACCTTTTAGGTCCATTGGCTCAATTGTGGGATTGCAATTTCCATTCTCCATGGAATCGAAGCTAAACCTATCTATCTTCGTTAATTCAAAGAGTACAAAGAAGTAGTTGTGGTTGTGGTGCCACATGCAATTTTTGGGCCTAGAGGCGCTTTCTACAACACAGTATAGTATGAGCTAGATGTGTAATTCTTTTTTTTGTGCTCAACATGGTTTTGACTAGTGGAATTTAAAAAAATAAATCAAAAAAATAAAATTATTTCAATGTCAGACCATAAATAAAATACTTTTGTGCAACAACCCACTATGATGGAGATGTGTGATTCCTTTCGTAGTCAAAGTGGAGTTGACATGTAGATTTAAAAAAAATGTATTTCATTGTCATTCACAAATTGAAATAAATTGAGGTATAGCCCACTTTGAGGGAGATATGTAATTCCTTTTGTGCTTAACATGGAGTTGACATGTAGCATTTAAAAAAACTATTTATAACAAAAAATATTTCAATGTCCACCATAAATAAAATATTTCAATTTTCATGATATATATATATATATATATATATATATATA
>ML856950.1:0-16402 GCA_009831015.1 Picea engelmannii | reverse complement strand
CTTTGTGTGGAAAGAGATCAAATCCCTCAAAATGAAAATTTTTTTTTACATTAAAAAAAAATTGAAAATAATAAAAAATTTACACTTCGAGAGATTTGATCCCCTCTACATACTAGTACATATCCACTTTGATAAGGCTCAATGTTGAGACATGTCTCCACCATTATAAATGATAAAGAAATCCTCTTTCAATACCTACACGCTAAAGAAGACTAATGTTGTGCTCTAAACTTAACATGTCAACTTCATAAAAAAACAATGCTTAACATATCAATTTCATAAAAAACAATGGATAATTTGGTTTTTATAATTCCATATAACTTTAAAATCTAGAAGGAACAACTATTTTTTTTAATAGATTTTATATGAAATTTGAATTTAAAAATAAATCTATAAACATATTTAATTAATATCTAATTCATCTTAATTATATTTTATTAATATTATTATTATTTTTTTAATCAAAATAGTAGTTTAGGTTAAAATAATTTTGGTAACATGAATACTGTTTTGATGTGAATTAGAAATGAATATTAAATGGAATATTTGTTATAAACTTCGAAATAAGAGGTTGAATATTCACTTTCCACTTTCACTTTCACTTTGATAATCTATATATCAAGGTATATTCATTATTTTGTAATAATTAGATACTATAGGTTCACAATCAATCAATATATGAGGAAATATGGGCAGAGTAGTATCCATCCATTTCATGTGTAATTGTTCTTTTTCCACGCCGTGTGTAATTATTGTTCCTTTTTGTGCTAAACAAATTTAAATTTAAATGTATATTTTTTTCATATTTCTCTTTAACATGTTTAATCACTAATTCAAATGTACATGTTTTTCATATTTTTTAACATACGTAATAACTAGCTATTTTAATATATACAATAATTAAAAAATTACAATTATAATTTTTATTTCTTGAATTTTAATTAAGTTGTATAAGCAAACTACATATTCAAGATATAATGGTGACTCTCTAATATTGAAGAGATTCTCTTTATATCTATTATCATTATGATATTCTTGTTATGTGTTTCATTTGAACTGATTATTATTATTGGAACATTGTTAAATTTTCATTGCAAACTCTTATGGTTGTGACTTCAAATTGATTTGATAAACATTGTTAAATTTTTTATTGCAAACTCTTATTATTGGTGTGAATTCAAATTGATTTGATAAACATTGTTAAATTTTCATGGCAAACTCTTATTGTTGTGATTTTAAATTGATTTGATAATAATTGAATATTTGAGGTGGTTAATTTTTTTTTAATTAATTAATTATAAATTTTATTTATTTTTTTTACAAAACATTTTAAAAAACTTTTTTAAAAGAATATAACTATAAAACCATTCTAATTTATTTAGATTTTTCATTTTCTTATTTAAGAGATTGCAATATTTGATTGCAACAAATTTAATAAATAAAATTGAAATTTATATTATGAAAGTTAAATTCATTTAGATTTTACAATGAAATAGATAAAATGTGGAAAAAAGAAAATATTTAATACAATCACACACCATCCACAAAATAACAAAAATATTTTCTCTAGGGAACTCTTATCGGAGAAATTTTAGAAGGTGAGAGTGCTCTACTCTCTTTTCTCTAATATGGAAATAATGCAAGTACAAAGGAGAAGGCATTCTCTATGGAGTTACTTTAGACCTCTAACCTATTCGGATGCTACATAACATTAAAACCCCCTATGTTTTGCTTTCTAATTTCCCACTCCTAGTTGTTATGCTCTACTATGGAACAAAATACAATAACACAAAATGGAACCCCTTCTCCTCCCAGCAGCTAGGTTTACATAGCCCAATAGCCATCTAGGGGTAGGGCTTTGACTTCATCAACCCTCAATTGTGATAAGGTTTAAGACCTTCTCGAATCTTCTTGAAACTACATAATTGGCTAGCCCTTGACATGAGGCATCCTCTCCTACTATGGTGGTCAACACAATAGGTCAACTTGCCAGAGGATACCAGCTCTGATTGACACGATTTTTGCACCATTAGAAATGTCTCGATGTGTAGAATAACGTCACAGGGTGTGGGATATGCTGAAAGAGTTTTGACCCCAAAAAAAATGTCTTTTGATATCTCTAATGACTTTGGAAGGTTTTAAACCCCAATTTTCCAAATTGGACCTGCCAATAAAATGACTCTACAAATTGATTCATTTCCTTTAATTTTTTCCACTCTGAAAACATCAAAATAAATAACAAATAATATAACAATCCAATCTGAATCATAGCATGATATATGTTTTCCCGTAATTAAATTTGAAGTCACTAAATTAATGAAATTTCTTGTCTAGCCTACTTATTAAACAATTTGCTTATAACTTTGACAATTTCTCTTTAAAACCATGTACACTAAAAATATTTAAAAATTAAAACATTAAAATTCAATAAAAGAATGACCAACTTTAATGATTAAAGTTACATACTCTGAATGAGGTTTCTAACTAAATTGAATCTTTTTATATATTAAAAACATAATTTAAAGAAAATTGTCATTTTGTAAACAATTTTGTTTTTTACTTAAATCTAATAGTTTTATTGTTTTATGCATTAAAAACATAATTCAAAGAAAATTGGGCACAATTAATCACCTTTTAATCTAAAATTCTAATCCGATAGCTAACAATTGAAGATGCTGGCATATTCTTAGTGATCCTCTCAAATCAATGATTGAAATTTAATATTAATAACTTCCTTGCATTTATAAATGCTTACGTTTACTTGTTTACTTTTTCACATTTACTTAATATGATTAATAATTTATTGCTCTAACCAGTGATTGCCAAGTTTACCTAATTAACTAGGATTAATATATATAGAATAAATCATTCTATATAGCATTCAATATAGATTAACAAGTATCATATTGTTGCACTTACTTATTTTATTTTGGGGATATATTTATGAATATGAAGCGACCGACTCTTGAAGTCATATTGTTGCATGTACGTGCTTTATTTTGGGGATATATTTATAAATCTAAAGCAGCCAACTCTTAAATCTGTAGTGGCCAACTCTTGGATTCATCAACCACTCTTAAATCTGAAGTCGTCTATCACCTTCATCAACCACAACTTAAGTGGCTGTGCTAGTTTTACCAACAATTTTGCTTTTTAATTAAATTGAATCATTTTATGCATTAAAAACATAATTCAAAGAAATTTGTCATGTTGCCAACAATTTTGCTGCCAAATTCCAAGGTTAGTTACCCTAAAAAAAAACAAATCCAAATGACCTCGTGCTACCCCCAAACGAGAATCATAGGTTCGGCCCATCGTGCTCATGACGTTTGAAGAAAGTTTCTTGGCAGCTATATAAAGCAAATGGCAGCACGGATATGGGAAAACACCGTCCCTCTTCCCGATGCTTTTAGTGGTCGAAAGTCGCCCCCAATCCTGCCGTAAAAACCACGGAAGCAAATTCATTCCTTCCTATCAAATACAGAGCAGATGGCCAGAATGAAAAACAAAATATCCGGCCTATCCGCGGTCCCGCTTGACTTACTGAAAGGCGGGTTTTGGAGCATGTGGAAAAAAAATTCTTTGATGTTATTTTAGAGCGATGGAGAGGTGAAGTAGATCAACGCTCTCACATTAACAAGTAATTTGTCGGGTCTCTGCGGGCAAGCCGTCCGTGCGCACATGTCTGCCACAATTTTTAAGAGTTTCGATCTTGCTCCAACCAATACAGCTACAGCGTTTCAAGTCGATGTTTACGGCTTCCCCCAACTCTGCCTATTTATTGTGCAATTTCGATCGATTCCAATATTAGCAGCTTTACTAACTACTCTGATCCTTCATCAACACAATGCCTTCACTCATTCTCCGTCTCGTCCTGATTGCCGCTGTCATCGTTTGCTTCTGTCAATTGCATGCAAATGCGTCCCGGAAGCCACCGAGGGCCCTCGTCACGCCGATCAGCTATGATCCCCGGTCGACGAACTACAGCGTGGAGATTGGGCAGAGAACCCCTATGCTGGTCTTGAAACTAATGCTAGACATTGAGCAAGACTACATGTGGGTGCCCTGCGACAATACCAGTTACATATCCTCTACATACAGCCCGGTCGCCTGCAGTGCGCCGCTGTGCAAGTCGTATAAGCATTCCCGTTGCGCCACCTGCTATGGCCCCCGCGCCGCCGGCTGCAACAACCACACCTGCGCCGTGCCCGACCCAGGCGGCGAACTCGTGCAGGACACGGCGGCGCTTCTCAGCAGTGACGGTTCGAGTTCCGGCCCCATCGCCAGGATCCGCCGCCTGGCCTTCGCCTGCGCCACCAAAGGAAATCTCTCCGCTTTGCCTCGAGGGGCGGCGGGCGTCGCTGGGATGAGCTCTTCCACACTAGCACTGCCAGCTCAGCTATCTGCTGCAGAGCATTTTAGCCGCAAGTTTGCCATGTGTCTTCCAGGTGGCAATGAAGTGGGTGTTCTCTCATTTGGCGACGGGCCGCTCGTCTTCCTTTCGGTACCTAATGTAGACCTAACCAGCGGTCTCATCCGCACTCCCTTGATCAAGAATCCCGTCTACACCGACGTCTTCTATATCGGTGTTCAGGGAATAGAGGTCAACGGAGTCCACGTGGCGATCGACGCGGAGAAGTTGCGAATTGGCTCGCGCGGACGTGGCGGCACCAAGCTGAGCACCGTTGTGCGCTACACACAACTCGCGACCCCCATCTACAACTCCCTCCTGGGCGTGTTCACCAACGTGGCTAAGAAAATGAATATCTCGCGCGTTGCCTCCGTGGTCCCCTTCGGTGCCTGCTTCGACCTGAGAGGTGTGGTTTCTACTCGTGTGGGTCCCGCTGTGCCGACGATCGACCTCGTGTTGCAGGGCAACGGTACGACTTTTTGGAGGATCTTCGCACTTAACTCGATCGTGGGCATCAACGGCAACGTGTCCTGTCTAGCTTTTATCGACGGAGGCTTGGATCCAACGGCATCTATTGTGATCGGGAGCTATCAGATGCAGGATAATCTCCTCCAATTCGATCTTGCCTCGTCGACACTCGGCTTCTCCTCGTCCCTGTACTTGAGAAAAACAGCATGTTCCAACTTCAATTTCACAACTTCTCTGTGAAGACTCCTTTCAACAAATATATGTAATCAGTTTTTGCAATAAACTTTACTCAATGAATCCAGGAGAGAGATTTCTCCTTTATATTTTCAAGTAAATGCAATAACATCTTTTGTCAGTTTGATATTAACATCATAGATAACATATACCTATATTACCACACATCCAACTTCTACTCTAATATTAACATGTGCCCTTTAAACTATTTAAAGGGTTAAGGTCTCATTTTCTAAACTTTAAATTTTCAATTATGATATGTAATTCTATTATTATATCTGTTGATAGGCATGGTATATAGTGTTGAGTTAGGTTTGACTTTCTATTAGTTCATGGTTGACCATAAATATACATCTCTTTATCTAAAGTTTTAAAAATTAATGATTAATTTTAAATTTTAAATCTCATTTATATTTTATTGACCAAAAACTTCTCTCCCTATCTCCTTAAACAATTGCCAAAAACTTATTTTCTAAATTTGATTCAATTATAATTAGAAAGTTTTTCTATAGTATAAGAGAAAATATAAAATATAGTTATAATAAATATTATTTAAAAAAAATCAATTATCATTTTGACGTGTAATATTAAGATTTAAACATTAAATGGAAGACAATGTTTAAATTAGAAGGGCAGATAAGTGCATTGAATTTATAATTAGTGTTGATTCTTTTTAATTTAATGTCATTTCCTTTCCATATTTTTTTCAAACGATAATATTTTTCAAATTATTTACTATCTCTCCTGTTTTTTTTTTAAATTATTTATTATCTCCCCTCATTTGAAACAAAAATAACAATCCCAACATCATGCAATTCAATGCATAAATTATGCATAATACATAAAAACATTTAGAAATACAATCGTGCACACAATTAAGCATATAGTTACACATAATAAACAACATATAAAACACTTCAAAAAACACTTATATTTATACAAAACCACCAATTAGTTGCAAGCGTTTCACCCATCCATAGACATTGTTGTTTTACCACTTTCAATAGTAGGTCACTCCCAAGCTAGGGATATAATTGACTAGGGAAAAGGCTACCTAAGTCAACTAGGTCTAATAATCAACACAACTAACTATGCCAAGGTACCAAACTCCAGCAACAATTCCAACCTATATCCTCTCATTCCCTATCATCTAGCACACTCAAGGAAATGTACCCCCTTCTTTCCTTCCAGGACTCCAACATAGGCTGGCTAGGAAGTCTCAGATATCTATATGGCTCCAAGAACTCTAGCTGCTATAATGCAGTCTTTAGGCACCCTCTAGGCCTCACACCCAAGGAAAGCCTATTCTAGCCAATTCTCCCTCTAGGGCTCTAGCCTTTTTGGAGGACACCCAAGGAGAATTGTTCACCCAAATCCACCTAGGATTCTCAGGGTTCATAAGGAAATAAGGTTATAATTGCTCCTCAAATCACACCCAACATCCCCTAGAAAGAATGGGAAGAATGAGAATTTTCCACCAAGTCCAAAGTTTATATATGCATGTTCCCCTTTTTACAAGTGGCACTCCAAGAACTACTTCCCACCACTTGAAAAATTCATGCCATCACTTTGGAATTTAGGATAAAATCATGGATTGAGAACTTAGTCTACGACTTAAGATCAATTTAATATTTGAATTAGCCCTCATTGGATTAAGCCCCTTTCCTATGCTCTTAGCCCCATTTCCCTTTCGTGGATTCCTATCCCCCCGTACTCTTTTGTCTGACTTGATCTACAATAGTGATGTATTTAATTAATGTATATGAGTATGATCACAATTTACAAAGCTAGCCTAACTATCCTTTCAGCATAAAGGCTCTCTGGCCTAGTACCACACAGACACTTTGACCCAAAATATATATACATAGGCATTCCATCCCAAAACATCATAGCTTACCAACCTAAAAAAATATATGTACATATATACATTTACAACCTACAAGTATTACATTCCCCTCCCCTCCCCTTTATTTATGTATTGTCCTCAGTGCAATATATACAAATGTACAATTCAGAATCCTAAAAATGATTCAAAACGATGCAGATACTCTTCACACATGGCATCCTCATGCTCCCACATAGCATCGTCAAGATCGTAGCATGCCCATTGGACCTTTACCAAGTCAATGGATTGGTTCATAAGGACTTTGACCTCCCTGTCCAATATGCACACCAAATGGACCTGAAAGTCGCCCTCGTGCTTCACCTGGATCATAGTTCAATCAATTACGTAGTTATTATTAGACACATAATTTTTAAGCAAAGACACATGAAACACATTATGAGTGCATATGGATGCAGGAAGTCCAAGTATGTATGCAACAAGACCAATCCTCTTTGAGATTTCAAGCATTCCACCATATCTTGCTGCCATTTTTGGGAAGCTTCCATATTTCAGTGAACTCTTTTTAACCTTCAATTTCAAGAAGACATGCTCGCCCACTATGAATTCTTTGTGTGTTCTTCTTTTGTTCGCATAACTTTTCTATCTGTCTTGTACAACCTTTAAATTATGTTTTATTTTCACCATCTTCTCTTCCATTTCCTTGAGCAACTTTGGCCCAATGATGGCTCTATCAGCTAGGTTATCCCAACTCACAAGTGTGTTACACCTATTTCCATACAATGCTTCAAATGGGCTCATCTTTAAATGTATTTGATATCCATTATTATAAGCAAATTCAACTAAATGTAGATACTCTTCCCACTTGGAAGGTTTGTCCATAACATACAACCTCAACGTATCTTCAATCATTCGATTGATCCTCTCTATCTGCCCATCTAACTTTTGTGATATGTTGTACTAAATTTAAATTTTTCCTAAATCCTTTGAATAATCCTTTCCATAAATTTGACGTGAACTCGATATCTTTGTCGAAAAGAATTTCCTTAGGCACACCATGTAGCCTAGCAATTTCCCTCATGTAAATATCTACAATGTTGGTTTCCTTGTGTGTTAGCTTCATTGGAATAAAATGTGTAGTCTTTGTTAATTTATCCACCACTACCATGATGGAATCATGCTACTTTACAATATTGAGAAATTTAGTAATAAAATCAATAATGACAACTTTCCATTTCCACTCGGGAAAGGGAAATCATTGTAGAAATCCAGCTAGATGTTTATGCTCAGCCTTTAAATTTTGACATTCTAGACATCTAGCTATATAATAAACCACTTCTTTCTTCATTCTTGGCCAAAAGTATTGGCCCATTACAATTGCAATGGTCTTTTGGTACCCTAGATGCCTAGCATAGGGTTCATTGTGCATTTCTCTCAGCACTAAAATTTTCAACTCTTGAGATTTAGGCATATATACCTTGCCCCTATACATGAGAAATCCATCATCTTTCAGCTCATAATATTTATATATTGGTTGTAAATTACCTTGTTGCAATAATTCTTTTACTTGCAAATAGTGTTGATCTGAATTTGCAGCTTCCAAAATTCCATCTTTTAAATCAGACATGTATATGCTAATGGTTGTACCATGCATCTCATGCACTCTCATGTTGAGTGCATCAATCACTTTATTTTACTTTCCTTTGATATTTTTTATATCGAAGTCATATTTATTAAGGTATTCAAGCCATATAATGTGTTTGGCATTCAATGTTGGTTGTCCAAACGAATACTTCAGACCGCTATGGTCGATCCTCGGCTAAAACTTTTTTCCCATGAGATAATGCCTCCACATCCTAAAGGCTTGAACTATGGTTACCAAATCTAAGTCATGTGTGGAATAGTTCATCTCATGTTCTTTCAACTTCCTTAACTCATAGCATACCACATGCCCATTTTGTGTAAAGACTCCACCAAGTCCTTCCTTGCATGGATCAATGCACACAATGAAATTCTCTTCTAGATCAACAATCTTTAATATTGGTGCACTTGTCAGAAAATTCTTCAAATGAAGAAAAAATTTCTTCACATTCAGAAGTCCATTCGAACTTCACACTCTTCTTTTGCAAAGAATTAATTGGGTGTGCAATCTTTGCAAAGGCTTTAATAAACATCCTGTAATAACCTGCAAGTCCCATGAATGATCTCACCTCTAATTCATTATTTGGTGATGTCCATCCTCTAATGGCTTCTATCTTCTTAGGGTTCATTGCTATCCCTTCCTTTGAAATAATATGGCCTAAATAATTGATCTTCTTTTGATAAAATGAACACTTGCTTAGCTTAAAATACAACTAATGCTCCCTCAATACCTATAGCACCTTTTGATGTTTGCAACATCACACAAGTACTTGTGCACATATATAAGTGTCTAGACGCGTGGAAGTCATCCAAAGCCTTCTACCTTGAAACATTATTTTAATTAAATGAATTATTAAAGTAAAGTTCTTTTATTAGTGAGTTGGATTTTATTTAAAGAAATCCTTTAATTAACATTAGTGATTTAAATAATAGCCATTGATCTCAAGTGAGGTGAGAAGTAATCTTGTATTGTCCCTAATTCAAACCCTAACTGTAAATGAAAATGAAAATGTACATTTAGGTTGGTGAGCCATTGGCACCAAATGTTGATTCAATTTTGTGCGCACCTAAGTACTGCGCGGTGATTGTTTCCAAAGAAAGAGCATGTGCATTCCATAGTGTTGTGCGCTCCTGAGTAAGTGTGCGTGGATTGTGTGTCAAGGGAAGGGTGTACACCTTCCATAGTGTTGCACACACTTGAGTAAGTGTGCAAGGATTACCTTGAAGTGAAAATCGAACCAAGTATCTATGTATGTATGTATGTATGTATGTATGTATTAGGGGCTAAAGAGCCTGTGTGGTTATTGGGTTGGTGAGATGGGATGGAAACAAGCCAATGTGCCTATCATGTAAAATGTATTCACACTCAAATTATTAATAAAATTGCATCACTGCATGTAGACTAATCAGACAAAATGAGACAGAGAGCTAAACTCCAACGAAAATGGAGAAGGGGTAAACTCCACCGAAAATGGAAAAGGGGGGCTTAAGTCCAAGGGAATATTTTATTAATATTTCCGAAAAGTATAATTTATGGATACTTATTTATCCTAAGTTCTTGTGGGATGGGAACAAGTCACCAAGTGGCTAAAGCTATTTTCAAAGGTGACAAGTATCCAATTATGAACATGCAAATATATGGTTGAACATTAGTGTATTTTAGGAGAGAACTCGTTTTTCTGGAAGGGTCAAACCATCTGAAAAGTGAAACAACCATTACCTTACCTACATATAAAATCTTGGAAATGGGTTTCATCTAGTAACCAAAGTATTTTTTTTCGAAGAGGCAGGTTTTCAGGCCCATGAGCATTCTCTCCAAGTGAGAGGTTTGTTGTCGAAGAGGTTGGTTGTCAATCCCGTGAGCATTCTCTCCAGGTGTGGGATTTTCTAGGAATTGTTCTCTGATGCAATGGGCATTAGTTACAGGGCTCAGAGACTTCATGTTAGGCATGTTGTTAAAGCCATGGAAGGAAAGTGGGAAAGCCAAGGGACTCTTGAGCAGAGAAGGGGAACACTTCATGGGGTGGGATAGGCATGTTGAGAATGAGAGAGTGTAGGCTAGTTGCAATAGTTGAGCACCTTGGATTAAACAATTATATTGATTATTAGACCTTATCTTGGCATTATGAATCATTTTCCCTAGTGGAGTTTAAGCCCTGGCTCAGGGGTGACCTGTTGCTGAAAGTATATGAGAAACATAGTCTATGGTTTGGAGGAACGTCTGAGCTCTACGTGCAATTGGTGACTCAATAAAAAAATAAGTGTCCTTTATGTGCTTGTCTAATTTATTTTGTGCTTATTTACCTATGTCTGATATGGGTTTATTTTTTGTATGATGTTGCATATGATCAATTTCCATTATTTTGTATGATGATGTTTGTACATGTAAGCATGATGTTGTATTTAGTAATTATTGTCGCACATGCTGAGTATGAAATTTATTGAGTTTTCCTCTTAGTTAAGTTTGTAATAATGGTCATGAGTTTCCGAGGAATGGCTAGAATTTTCGTGCGCGCAGGGAAATAATATGTGCGCGCAAGAAGTTGGAATCATTGTGTGCACGAGGAAGCAGATCCCCACGCACCAAAAGAACTGAATCGACATGCGGCACCAGAGTGGTTGTGAACACAGTAGTAATCATGTGTTCAGAGTGGTTACACGCACATTATACTTGTGTGTTATGAATGATTGTGCACACAGATGTATTATGTGTTAATTCCACTTTTGTATCTAGTGTATGAAGAGGAAATGTTTTTTGTACGATCCAGCTTGGGATCATGCGTGTCACCTCACATGATTTTGCGTAGATTAACGTTATAGTGTAGAATTTGCACACTATATTTTTGGAGTAGAATTGCTCAATAATAAGCTAGGGATGTTACATAATGGTATCAAAGATTTTTGTTAGTGCTAGTAGCAGGGAATGTTACAGATTGGTATCATATCTTTTTGTTAGTGCTAGTAATGGGGAACGTTACAGATTGGTATCAGAGCTCTAGTTTCAAAACTGAGCCTACATGGGCCAAGTATCTACTTAAGGTAAAAAATCAGACTGGTAAGTGGTTGAATTTGGAATTACATCGCAGCCATGGTGAACATAAAATAAGAATGTGCACGTGTGCACACTAAAATTTGATAATGCAGAGTGTAACATTGAGAATGAGCAGAAAAAAATGGTGCACGGGTGTGTGAACTAAAATTTGGAGTTGCACAGAGAAAAACTAGTGGTGCATGCATAATACTAATACACTATGTATATGTTAAATATTGACATCGCGCATTGGTATGTCTTGAATACCAGTGCGCACATGGGCTTTAGAAAGAAAAAAGATAGAGTAAAAGAGTATTTGGGTGAATTCCAAATGACCATAATTTAATGCGCAAAACTCAAAATGGTGCAAGGAAGTGGTCGATGGGAAAGTTTTGGACAAAGGATTCCAATTATTCACTTAAAAATTTTGAATTGGGATGTTAAAATCATCATAGAAATCAGAAGAAAGGACTCTGACAAAATTGTGCAGAGTTTTCATGAAGTTGTCACATGAATTTGTCTAACAAATATTATTGTCTTCACATTTTTCATAATTAACAACAATTAGATCAGGACAAAAGCATGAAGGATGCATAGAGAAATTACAACTATGATGATGAATTTGGGGTTTTGTATATCAGTATGGATATTGATAGTACAAAATCCAATGAGCATAGAGAAGGAAATGAGAAGCACATAAACTTGGTAGAAACCATAAAGGGACTGCAAAAAGATTTCCAAAGCTATAAAGATGATAATGAGAGGCTTATTAAATCCAAGGAGAAGCAAGATGGATTAAATATCAAGTTGATGCAAAGCTTGGAAAAAATAGAAAAGAAAATGGATAGGGAGACAGATTCAAGCAAGTTAAGAAGTCGCAGGTCTCATGATGAGAAAATAAAAACAAGAAGTGTTGATATGCATCACCATCACTCACCAAAGAATTCATTTAGGAAAGTGTGCAGTAGCTCAAGTCCATATCCTTTCAGAAAGAATAAGAGAAGGAATGGGTGGATGAGCTACAGTAATAAATGAATAAGATCAAGCCTCCTACCGTTGATGGTGAGCACAATAAGAATGAATATGTGAAGAGTTGGCTGTTGGGCATGAGGAAGTACTTCCAGCTACATACTTACTCTATGCATGCAGAAGCGAGAATTTCCATCTATCAGCTAAATGGAAAAACATCAATGTGGTGGGATCAGTTCATGCAAGTGCAATACATTGATGATAAGAAGGTTACTTGGAGAGGGTTTAAAGGGTATGTTCAAAATAAATACTTAACCAAGTGATACTATGACAAGAAAATGAAGGAGTTCTTTGAACTCAAGTTTGAGAGTATGACAATAGACGAGTATGAAAGAAGATTCTTAGAGTCACTGGAATAAGTTGCATTCATCAAGCATGAGCAAGTTAAAATCCAGAGGTACTTGAGTGGGCTGCCATCATTTATTAGTGACAAGATAAAATATGATGACTCCAAAACATTAGAGGAAACCATAAGGCGAGATAAATGTCTATATGATCAACAAAAGGGAAAATTGACTTTCCAAAAGGCTTGGGAAGACCAGAAAAAAAGCAAGATAGAACAGAGGAAGAAGGGGGCTAAGCCACGAATTTTCAGAAATACTTCTCAAGGATAGATAACTCCCAAGAACCCAGAATGACAGAGGCAATGGGGAAAATACCAAGGCAACCACCTATTCAATGTTAGGGTTGTGGGGAAGACCACATGTACAAAGATTTCCCTCACATAGGTGAAAAAGTGAGGACTGTTCATAATGCACAAAAGCTACGACAGTTGAAGACGTGGGCAGAAATGTACCAAGGATCTACGCATCACTGGATAACAAGCAATATGAGTTTCAGTTGCACATGATTGAAGTGGAAGGTAAAATTAATAACCAACCCATTGATATTTTAATTGATTCATGATCTAGTCATAGTTATCTAGATCCTAAGATGGTGGAAAGATTCCAATTGCCAAGAAGCAAGCTTGGAAAACCTTGGTCGGTGCATCTAGCTACAATAGAAAAAAGGAAAATTAATGAGATGGTTAAGGCATGTCCAATGGATATGAATAGGTCAAGCACAAAAGAATATTTGAATACTATACCTTTGGGTTCTTATGGTTTTCTCATCGGTATGGATTGGTTGGAACAACATCATGTCGTTCTAGATAGTTACAATAAGGCATTTACTTGCTTGGATGAGGAAGGAAACTTAATAACAGTTCAAGGAATTCCAAGAGATATAACTATCAGAGAAGTTCCAACCTTGAAATTTAAGAAAATCTATAGGAAAGGATACCAAGTATTTGCAACACACATGAAAGAGACACCTAAGGATAAAGTGTCAAATGTTGAAGACTCCATAGTACTGAAAGAATTTGAAGACATCTTTAAATAAAAATCGAGGTTACCACCGAAAAGAGATATTTCTTTTTTATCCAGGTGGATATCGGTGGCCACCCACCTATTCCAACTTGCTCAAAACAATTTGTTGACAATTTACTATTTTTAGCAGTTTTTCGGGTCCCAAACTTCTGGGACCATTTTGAGGGCCTAAATGATGTTTTTTCATGATTAGACACCTTAAAGATAATAAAAGGCTTTGATTGAGTCCCCAAAATGAATATCCTCGTCGATACCTTTCCAACGAGCTATCGTTCACCCAAAACAAAGATCGTATGCCAAAGTTACTCCCTGAGGAAGTTGATACACCAAACTACCCAAAACGGGGTCCACACAATTGTTGACTTTCCATCTTCCCAGGTTAGGGTTTTGGATTTATTTTATGTTAAAAATGCCTTTGGAGCCTCATTGTAACAATAATCTTCTTGTGAATGAGCATAGCCGTCACATCTCTTCTCAGAGATAAGCTGCCACCATTTTAACGAGTCTTTCACTCTGTATTTTAGCAGTTTTGTACATTTCACTCATTAATAGAAATTGTGTATTATTGTATCTTTGTGTTTATGGTTATATCTCTGATATATATTTTTTATATTACTGGATATCTGATATATTTATGTACATTTATTTATTATATCTTCGCTCTGATTTCGTGCCGAAAATAACCCAGATCAGTGGTATTAGAGCAGGTTGCTCTTGATCATTTTTCAGTGCATGTCCTTGATGAGGTCTAAGTAGAGAAAGTTGGGTCTTCATCTTGTCTCTTTTGAGGAAAATCTCTCTCGCACTCCCAAGAAACCCTTCATGGCATAAGAAAAGAAAGACGACATAGTAGAAGATTCTATTAATGTGTTGCTTGAGCAAGCTCTCACGTGACAGAGGGATAAAATGATGGAGAATTTTTCCCACATCCTTCAACGCCTGTTGATAATAGTAGGCGAGTCTTCATCAAGCGACCAATTTGGAAGAATCTCTCCTTTCAAGGTACACGCTAATTTTTATATTCCTATATTTGAAGGTCAAATCAGTGCGGATGCCCTAGAAAAATGGTTAAATCTACTAGAAGGTTATTTATTTGTTTACAATTTTTCTAACAGGAAAATATCACCTTCGCACTCCTTAAGTCTCTTCCCCATGTCAAACATTGGTGGGAAACTTACTGGGATCAAATTTCCACAAAGGAGTCTGGAATATATGGGGTCGATCCCACTTGGGATTTTTTTTGGATGCAGTCAAGGAACAATATTACCCTGTTGGTAACTATGACGACCAATACATGAGATGGACCACACTGCGGCAAGAGAGGGGCCAAAAAGTGTCAGAGTTCACAAATAATTTCCATACCTTGCGCACCAAGCTGGGTATCAAAGACTCCGAGTGACATTTGGTTCTGAAATACCATGGGGTTCTACATAGGTACATCCAAACCAAAATGAATTTCTTAGACATCTCATCACCGGGAGCTTCCTATTGATATGTTGTCAAAATCGAGCAGAAATTTAGGCACCAGAACAAATGAGAGTTTGGGTATGAAAATCCACAACAACAAAAGTATGGTAAAGAAGACCCTAATAACCAGCCTCCAGAAAACCAATCCAAGCCATAGGAAAAGAAGGGTAATGGAAAGACAAAGAAGGACAATGGAAAGTGGAGTGATTTCCACAAAATCCCCTGGCACAACACTAATGAATGTCACTCAAAAAAATTATTGGTGGTCGAGATCAAAGAAAAGGAGTTGAAACTTGATTTAGAATTTAATTTAGAAAATAGTGGGAGAATACAGATCATTGAGATAGACCCCACTGCTACTTTCATGATCGTAACAGTTCAACCAGAAGAACTAGTAGATCCTAAAGAGGGGAAACACCTTTTTCATTCACAGATGTGGGTGAAGGGACCCCACTGCATTTTTTTGTGGATATAAGAAGCCAAAATAACCTCATCTTAGTAGAGGTATTCAAACAATTGGGATTCTCGACAACACCACACCCGCAACCATACAATATAAGGTGGCTTCGCCAAGGACGAGATCTCTGTGTTATCCAGCAGTGTTGATTTTCATACGACATCCATCCCTTGAAGGATGAGGTATTATGTGATGTTTCTCCGTTGGATTCCTATGATGTTCTTTTGGTCCAACCATATAAGTGGAAGCGCCATGTTATTTATGAGTCTCGACCCCGTAGTGTCATTGTTACTCTTGGGGGTCATCTCTATAGAATACTAGAAGTAGTTCTCACTACTATCCCACCAAAACAGTTCCACAAGGTAATCTCTCATACTACAAAATTCATCATCTTAACAATATGTTCAAGAGGTGAATAGAAGGACACTGCAACCACTGCAGCCTTGGCCCAAGA
>WSFP011395957.1:0-27314 GCA_009831015.1 Picea engelmannii | reverse complement strand
AGATATAAAAGATAATCCACCATAAAACTTTAAAAATAAACCCTAAACACCAAAGATACCAAAGTATTCACCATGAACAACACCAAGAATATAGAGATAAGAACCCTTGAGGTAGGGTGGCACCATCAAATACTCCTTATGGAAGGAATCACTCCATGAGCCATGCTTGATACAAGACAATACATTTCAACACACATCCAATACAATGATACTCACCTGTGTTTATACTTTTTCGTGAGTATTCCTAGGGTTCTATGCCAACTAACCCTTATTATTATATTATTTCATTTTAATTACAAAGTGGGCATAGTATTTCCTTTTAATTACATAGTGGGCATATTCCATTATTATGGCCACATTGCATTCATTATCCCCTTGGGTACCTCCCTAGGTGCCCCATTTTATCCTCCCTAGGCACATTACATTCCATCCCCCTTAACATGTTTCATCCTTGAAACATGGGAAGAAACCATATAATATGACCTATTGAGCAATGTAGTAAATTGGTACCATTCATGAACATCCATCCATCCTAGTGAAATGTGGACATGGGGTCTAGTTATGGCCCTTCCTCCTTGATCTTGATTATGATTTCTCTTAGGGGTCCATGTCTTTGTTGCACTACTCGGATGTCGCCATGCATTGCATTTAGTCCTCCATGTGCCTCCATATCGGTTCCCTTTCTGGTGCCCTGTAGATCCATAGTAATTTTGTTGTCGTTCATACCCTTGCCTTGATGATTGTTGTTTCTTTGAGTGGTGTGTGTGGCAATATATAGCAACCTTAGCTATCAATACTTCTTTATTTGAGTCTTCAACATGTGGTTCCTTTGAGACATTTAGCTCCTTAACTTTTTCTTCTCGTTTCTACCCTTCCTGTGGATTTTCTTCAAGTGCTTATATAGGCTCTTCTTCTGATTCAATCCTGGACTCTTCATTTGATGTGTCATTAGGTACTACAGTTTGTTTCCAGTCTAGAACTTCCTCCACTACGCCCTTGGGCCCTTCTTGCTTAATCAGAGAAATGTCTTGCAATGTGATTTTCTTTTTCTTGTACCGTAGATTCAAAAACTTATTTTGTGAATTAATATTATGTGTGGGAACTTGCAATATTTTAGCCAAATTAACATTGATGAAATTATGCGCGCAACTAGGGTTAATAGAAACAATGATCTTCTCTTGTTGAATACATCCATGAACATATAATATGAAGTTGTCACATGAAAATAAATCGTTAGTGATTTGCTTATCCCTTTTCACAACATGAGACCATATGTCTAAAAACACTTTTTATATGCTTCATCTTAAAGTCATGTCACCTTTCCATGGTTAAACAAACTCCACCAAATGGTTGCATCACCATGTAATTGAAGAGGGAGAGCCACTCTCCAAAACATGCCCAAAGAGGACTTAGTCTCTTTTATGTACCCTTCATTACTGGGACCACCATATTTTTCTGTAAAATGCATCTTTCTTGCTAAACCCCAAAAATAGAACTAGGGTTTTAAAGAAAAATCGCTTTCTTTACAACAAATCTCTTTTATGTAGTTAGTTTAGGGTTTGAGGCCAAAAATATAAAAGGACCATAACTTTTGTTATACTTCTTGGATTGGCTATTATGACCCCAATTATGAAATGTCACAAATTCTATGGATCTATTAGCGTTGGTTTGACTGAAATATGTGCACTCTATCAAAAGATATCCAATCTACGAAATTTGAGGTCGAGAACGGAAAAACCCTTAAAAAATACAGATTTTGAATAGATGATATCTCCACTTCCCATACTCCATTTTGAACGATTTTTTTTTAATTGGGTATTTTTTCAAGAGGAATTCATATCTATGGCTGGTTTATTCAAATTCGACATAAAAGTTTTAGAAATCGATCTAAATATTGCCATTCTCCTTTTTCCATAAAAAAATCTGTGAAAAAAGAAAAAAAAGTCTTCCACTTTGTGCCCAAAAATTATCCCACTTTGTGCCCAAGAAAGAGTTGTGATACCACTTGTAGTAAAACTTCAAAGATATAAGAGATAATCCACCATAAAACTTTAAAAATAAACCCTAAACACAAAATATACCAAAGCATTCAGCACGAACAACACCAATAATATATAGAGAAGAACCCTTAAGGTAGGGTGACACCATCAAATACTCCTTATGGAAGGAATCACTCCATAATTCGTGCTTGCTACAAGACAATACAATTCAACACACATCCAATACAATGATACTCATGTGTATTTATACTCTCTCGTGATAATTCATATGGGTCTATGCCAACCACCCCTTATTATTATATTATTTCCTTTTAATAACTATGTGGGCATATTATTTCCTTTTAATTACATAGTGGGCCTATACCATTATTTTGGCCACGTTATATTCATTATCCCCTTGGGTACCTCCCTAGATACCCCATATTGTCTTCCCTAGGTACATTACAAAACTCCCCAATCAACATTCCTACAAATGAGAAATCCTCTATCAAAATAATGATAGTGCTCCCTTTCCTTCAAGCATCCATTAACATTGAAAGTATTATTTCATTGATGAAGGGAGGGAAAGTGATTATAGAATACCTCAGGCTTCAATATCAAAATCATGGATGTATTTTATCCATAACAAATCCAAAGCTAGTAATTGTAAAGCAAACTAGTTTAATGAACCTCTCTGATTTATGAAATTTTAGGAATGGAGATACAATAAATTTGAACCATTAACTAAAGGTAATTCCCCAATTTCATAAATCAATCTAGATTCAATCAAAACATGGAATTGCTTATTCCAATTGACCATTAATTAGGAACATCGTTGATTAAAAATGAATCCAATCAATTTGTTAAAGATCATGGATAGCCATGAGAATGTCTCAATCAAGGATTCAATGGCATGGAGAATGCATTTAATGAATCTAGGCATAAATCACACCGATTTGGGGGGGGAATTTACAACAAGAAATCACTTGGTGGCCATGGAGGATTGCACAATACTCTTTGTGTTCCTCATGCATAGACACATAAAAAAAAACCATTCCAACAAATGAATTTATCATTTAAATCATCACCTACATCCATATATATGTTTATCATTTGATTGAAAACTTATTCAAACCCACGATTCATCGTATTGATTCCTAAATCACCATAAACTCTTTGATAACAATGCAATGATAGTAGGCACCAAATGGAAATTCAAAGGGGTAAATCCATGGAATCAATGGCATGATTATTTGGAAACACTCTTCATAAGACTCTCCAAACTTCCCTTTGGCTGTAAAATCATAAAAGAGAGTCAATGCATCAAACATGTAATAATGGAAAGAGATGGGTGTTATATCCTTATTTGGTCATACTTTACTAGAGATGCCTTGTTGGCCATTCACTTATAATCACTTCATCATTACTCTATCTTTGGCATATATTTTTGAGCCATTGATTTATATCCTATGAGTTTTCTTCAATCAACTAGTGTATTTCCCATGAGTTTCCCTCGAATAAATCTTGAACCTTCAAAAAATCCGGAAAAAAAATAAATGTGCAAAATGCACGCTCTTGAGTGCATATCACAAAGTCCGCATACCTATATAGCCCTGACCTCCATTCCCAACTAACTAAACTACCTTTTCATGGTATAAATTGAAGTCATGTGTTGGGAGAAGGGGAAAGAAACCATTGAGAGAAATGATATGTTGAAGTAGTTCTTGGAAGATCAACCCTGGATTTTTATTTATTTGGGTTAGAGACACTTGGTTCTAAGTTTGTTTTTAATTTTGATTTGGGTCAAAACATCTTTGGATTTTCTCAACCATAATAAAGTTGGAGATAGTAGGCAAAGTAAAAGTGGATGAGTAATCCAAGAAAGAGGAACCCAAACTCAAGTGACGAAGGCGTTGGTAGCATCAATCAAGTATAGAGTTTCATTTTATGTTTACAATCAACTAATTTAGGAAGATCTCTCTTCTCCTGATCCAAGAGGATCTAAGGAATGCTCACGGGGGTCTAGGGGGATCTGGAATGCTCACAGAGGTCTCAAGCGATCCATAAATGCTCAAAATTCGACAATCTCAAATCATCTCAAAAATTACATCATTGCATAGAGCTCATCGTCAGCTATCCAACGACACAAATTTCGCCTCAAACGGAGCTCGTATGCAAAAGTTATGAGCAGTCAAAGTTTGGTCAAAACAGGGGTGCCACATGGCAACACCAGAGGGTGACACGTGGCATGGTAATGTCGACATCAGCAGTGACGTGGCACAACAAGGTGACATGGCATATTGGTTGGCATGTAGTTAGAAATGAGTTGGCAGGTCCAAGTGATTCAATCAACATTTGAAACGTGTAACAGGTTATCCAATGAGAGGCTACCACATGGCAGCCCCTCATTGGCCATCAATCAGCATTTGAAACGTGTAACAGGTTATCCAATAAGAGGCTACCACATGGCAGCCCCTCATTGGCCATTAATGTTTTGGTTATGTAAAATTATTATGGAGTCCATGGGGTTCAACCCCATGACCTCCCCAACACCCAAATCCTTCACATAACCCTCAATACCAATACACCATACGTTTTTCCTTGATAAACTTATGGCATATATTATATTTAATTTAATGTATAGTGTTATATGGAGGGGGAAGGCGTTGAGGGCTAGCCCCCAGTTCCTGATCATGGTATAAACAACGTGACCTGAACCTTAACATTTGCAAGGCTTAACGCCTATTGCGCAGGAGGCTTATTTGTAACATATATAAACTATATATATGTTATATACCATATGTATTAAAACAAACAAACATATATATGCCATGCATAGGAGTCGAACCACAGACCTCCACTATAAGCTTAACGCCTATTGCGCAGGAGGCTTATTTGTAACATATATAAACTATATATAGTATATAGTTTATAACTGTATATATGTTATATACCATATGTATTAAAACAAACAAACATATATATAACCATATATATGCCATGCACAGGAGTCGAACCACAGACCTCTGCTATAATAGAGGGTAGTTTTAACCAACTTGCCAACGACTCCAGACTTAGCGGAGATAACGCTAAATTTAGCAAAGAAGTTACCAACTAAATTTAGAAATGGCTTTGGAGACCCAGCGATATAATGGGTACGAATCCCAAGGCAGCACACATCCCTCTGTGCATGCATCCCGATACATGACAGATTTTGAGGTAGGAACATGGCATGATTTTCGAGACTATATGGAAGTACGTGCACGTACAACATAATCTTGAGTTACACCATAAAGCATGCCAAATTGTACCTTAACGGATTTTCAAGTGTCTTATATCAAAATTGCATGATTTTTCGCAAAGAACGTGAATATGAGGTTGGTTTTCTAATTGGTTTGTGTGTCATGAGGTACTTTGAAGGAATATGGCCAATATTTTACTCATTTTTCTCAAATTTTCTCAAGGATTTCAAATATGAACTCTGTTTGTGTATTTGAGTTGTGGATTTTCATAGCACCCTCAAGATTGGCTTATTTGGTCCATTTGCATATGTGTTTTGGTATATTTAGATAAAGATAAGCAGTTTTCATTTGGTTGAAAGAACTTAAAGATGAAACAAAGCATGTCACCATTATTATTGTTTGATTTCTTTTATTTTCCGCCAAGTTATCTCAATTGCACTTCAAATTGGTCATCATAAAGGGGTTTTTGGATAAAGGACACATCATCATCATTTCTGCAAATCACCTTAATAGATCCTAGAATTTATATGGGAATCAAGTTAGGTGTCGCATGTTTATTTTGAAGGAATAAGTGGTATCTAAAGATATTTCAAATCAAGTGGTATCAGAGTAGATAGTATGATCCCCCTTCTTTGAGAGAAGTGCTATCAGAGCAAGTTTTGACGTGTTTTTGCAAGTTGTTAGTGTGACGAGGTTTAAAACTTCATATTGGTGAAGATTTTGAAGGCTCTTTTAAAGAGGACAAGATGGGTAAAGCCTTGAAAAAATTGAGGCTGCAAAAATATATTAATCGGTAAATCCAGCGAGATAATGTTGAGTTGAGGATGCAGTTGCAAGATCTCGAGGAATAGAAACAAAGGCTAGACGATCAATTGTTACGTCGCAAAGACTTTCATAGAAGTATCTTTCATGATTTAGAAAAGAAGTTGTAGTTATGGGCCCCATTCCATCAAGTAGAAAATGAGAAATCTTCCAAGTTGTTGGCATAGTACCATGCAAATCAATAGATGGAGAAGCCAAAGTCTCATATGCACGAGATAACGTCACCTATTAAAGGGTTACAAGCAGCAACCAAGGTAAAGGAAAGACCTCGTTATGCAGTCTTAGAACATGAGGAAGTTGGAGAATGTTCAAAGACAACTTAAGAGGCTTAGCTAGAAAAAGTTCTCAGTCCTGGTAAAGGGATGAAGACCGTCACTCATGAGTTGGACATGAGGGATGGAAGACAATCTGTGTATGTGCAAGATAATCCCTCTAAGAAGAAGGCTAAATGAGAGGGGTCGTATTTCCAGAAGGGAAATAAAGTATGTTTCTCTTACTCTAATAAGAGTGGACACTAAATTGAGAAGTGTTGGACACTTCATCCGCACTTATGTCTGAAGCAGAACCAGAGAGATGAGAAAGCACTTGCAAGAAGACAAGCAACAATAGCTCCATATGAAGATATTATTAAAGAATACTTCCTGATGGTTGGTCTTGGAAAAGTGATTTATGAAGACATCAAAGAATGGTTCATGGAAAGTGTCTCATCTTGCCACATGACATGGATGAGATCTGTGATTTTAACATTCTCATAAATTGACACAGATTGTTATGTTGGATCTCGAACCAACACCAGGCAAGAAATTAGAGGATATGGATATGTGAGATTCCAACTCAGGTCGAGAGTATTTATGGGGATTGAAAATATGCTATATGTTCCAGACCTAAAGGTTAACCCACTCTTAGTTGTGTCATTTGAATGTGATGTCTATGTAGTTACATTTAAGGATGGTAAAGTACTTGTGCATTCAAGGGAGGTTTCCCCAGACACGGCTATAGTACTTGGTGTTCGCAAAGAGAGGATGTACAGGTTACTGGGAAGACCTATAGTATGGACGAATGGATTCTTAGAATCATATTTTGCATCAGATTCAATGTCAGATTCAGCGTAAGCGTCAGAGGCATTGTCAGAGGTCGGAAGCTGCGAGACTCCTCCCAGTACAATGGGAATGATAAGTCCATAAGTAAACCATTTGAAAACATCATTGTATAAATGTATATTTATAAATTATTTGTACAATATGTATATGTAAATATTTTGTAAAGTTTGTTTAAGTCTTGTGAGCCACTCATTGTAAATTATAAGAGTGAGAGGGACTCCGTAAAATTTCTATATGGCCACCTTGTATGAGTGAGAGGAATTTTGTAAGAGATTATATGTATTACCACCTTATAATTGTTGCAAAGTGAGAGGAATTTTGTAAGAGAGTCTATGTATTACCACCTTGGAGGGATTTCTAAGCCTTTTTCAACAACAATGAAGACAATTGTGTTGTCTCGTCATCAGCTAAAGACTACATATGGATCGAATTGTCTAGTCAACATTCTTTATTATGAAGTATTATACGTGAAGTAACAGAAGGATGTAGGCAATTGGAACATGTAGATCAAGAGCTGAACAACAGTAATTGTTAGCAAGACTACATATGGATCGAATTGTCTGGTCAACATTCTTGATTCTAAAGAATTGTAAGTGAAGGAACAGAAGAATGTGGACAGTTGGAGCATGTACATCAAGAATAGGAAGAGCATCAAAGTAATGCAAAACTTCATAGAGATGATAAGAGGTATATACTTAAATATATATACCCATTCTATGTCAAGTTCGTAGATGTATACCTTGAACATAAGCAATCAAGGCAGGTACAAATGATAATAGTACAAGCATAATTGTTCTTCAAGGCAGGAGTGACAATGGACGAAGTGTTCATTCAGGGACTTCTACATATATATCAACAATACAAGAACAACGAGTCCAAATAGGCAAGGCATAGATCAACATTCAACTTGGTTTCAAATTGGTCGAGATAGACTATCTTCAAAAGGAGATGGAAGGGAATGTTGAAATGCAGAATTCAGATATTACAGAGATTTAGTGAATGCGGGCTTTTATTATGCAGGAATCTATAAGTGAGAACCAGAGCTACATATATTAGCTACAGTGCCAAAGGCCAGAGTCATAGCTATGTTCCAGAGAAGCAAATAAAGTTACATTGATCCAATATCCAATATCTAAGGTCAATCCAAAATGAGAAAATGAGTACAGAATGCTCAGCAAGATGGAAGAGTGAAGAAGATTCATCATTAAGTTATTGATCAGAGCATTTCAGTAAGATAGAAGAATGAGTTAGAGTTATCATCACTAAGTTGTTGAATATTAATACTTTTGGAGGTCCAAAAGTTATTTAGTGGGAAGGTGTGATCCAAGAGGATCTAAGGAATGCGCACAGAGGTCCAGGGCGATCCAGAACGCTCACATAGGTCTCAAGGGATCCATAAATGCTCAAAATTTGACCATATCAAATCATCTTGAAAATGACATCATTGCGTTGTTATCTGACAAATCGATAAGTGCGGACACAAACTAATCTCCCTAGTTTCAACAAGAAGCTAGAACAAAACAAGGCAAAATACAAGCTTCTCCTTAGATTTCATTGTAATATAAACTAGTTCAGAGAGGGACAAATGACATACCATTTAAACGACATCTGATCCTTGCTAGTGTCATCTTTGTTGCTCCATATTTGGATTTATGGGATGGTGAACCTATTAAGAAACACAAACCAACAAAGAGAGAGAACAACGATATATATATTCCAATGAATTCTATGTATAAGATCAAGGAATTACACAATAAAAGTAGAGACACCTTTATAGGGAAGAAATGAATTACTACATTATATTGAATGAAAGTGGAGAATACAACCCATGCCTTGATGTTGCAAGTTCCCTTCCAATGCCCCTTTGCTTCAACACACACACCTTTGCTCCAATGCTTTTGATGAACAGCATTCACAACCTGACTTGGAGAGCTAAAGCAAAGCTATCACAAGTACAATCTTCAGCAAAATTCTTCATGCATAAGCCATCCTAGACTTTCCCATGAGAGATCCCTCTTTATATAGGGTGAAAGAGGGATGTATGAGGAGATTAGTATGATCCCACTAAATCAGAGAAGCTAGTAGACCCAAACCGATCATAGACCACCTCATCTTCTAGAAGATTCCCTTCTAGAACTTTCATGAATTTCACCTTTTTCTCTTGTTTAAGCATCGTCGCAGTCTAGTTTTGGTGCAGCATGGGACGATCAAGCATCATCGCACTCCAAGCATTGAGCAGGGTGGGATGATCTTCTTTGATATGGTTTTTAAGGAAGAAAATATGATTCACTCTTCTCATGGAGAAAGTCTCATTTAGTATCTTCAGGGAACATGGAAGTGATTTATGCACATATCGTCAGTTGATCACAGGGTGACCAAAAAAATGTGTAATAGAATGCCCCCCAAAATATGAATTTGGAACCTGTGACAGTTGCAATACTTTGTAGAATGTGTGTGTCGAAAACAAGGAGCGCGTCGATCAGGAACTTGCAAACAATCAAGCATTTGCATAATAATATAACATATTTTGAGGTAGGCATTCCCATACTCAGACTACAAGTGACTCTAATCATAAGTGTCAAGTGATTCATGACCACTAAACATACACCGTGGATCCATGTCATCATCATTTAGCATAGCCATGAGAAATACACTGTGGCTCTATGCTCTTAAGAATTCAAATTTATACATAGCCACGAGACATACACAGTGGATCTATGTGTCAGTACAAACTTATGAATACTCCATAGCAACCTGGACAAATATGGTGAGATCCAAGGTCTTCATTTCCATCGTTCTGAAGTACGAATCTAGCCATGTGATTACAGGTGTCGAAGTCGAACATGGTAGAAACTATTATCACACATATTTGTAAAGGGGGGTTTTTGTTTCCCTTAGAAAATTACCCATCCAGTCATCTTTCGTGACATTTGTGTCAGATCCTCGTCAACAGCCGACACAGATCCATATGGCCAAAGAGAAGGGAGAGGCCGCCACATGTTCCAGGTGTCGAGTTGACTCAAGCCTCGTCCTCGTCTCGATGTGAATAGTTAAATGAAGTCGGGAAAGGTGGTTAAAACATTTTCTCCCCCCCATAAATGGAAAGCTCGGAAAGGACTGGAAAACTACCCAAAATCGCGTCTGACAGGGAACTGCATGGGCAGTCTGACAAAAGACTGTATGCACAGTCTACTAGAATATCACGTGCACGTTCAGTCTGACAGGGAGCTCGCCGACTCAAAGCTTTAACTGTAGTGGCAAGTTGTTTTGAGTATATGTAGGCAGTTTTTTTATTTTGTTATGGTCGATGGTTGAGCTACGCTCCTGCATTGTAAAGTTTTTATAAATCACATTGGTTATATGGTTATGTATTTCGATCTGAAACTTCTGGTTTAATGAAATTCAGCTTCATGTTTCCATGCATTATTGCCTCTGATACTGAATGTTCGTGATTGAAGGATTCACATGGATGTTTATGAATGAGTTGTAATGTGACACAGGAAGGACACGACCACCACCTTGCGCCTCCTGCTCACAGGATCGTTCAATCACTTCATGAGCCGAAGCGGCTCTTTCGATTCCCTGCTGGAATCTCTGATGAAACCCGATCCACAGGTCCTTCCTTCACCTGCATGGTCTCTGCACTCAACCGTGAACTTCTTCGATGTCAATTTTGGGTTTCGGGGTTTCGTGATCCCCGAAGACAAGAGTTTTTTTCCCTTCAAACTCCTGACCTCCGATTTTTCGATGCGCTCTTTCGGCCTTAGCCCCTCCTGGCTAAACTCCTAGTCCATATGACTAGTTCTCATAAGATCGCAGCCTTATCCTTCTTCCGGGGTTTAGGGCTTCAAAATCCCGATGTGCTTCAACTCCCGTTAGCCCTCTGGGCTAGACCTTTGGTCCACACGACCTCCCCCTATATGACCGCAGTCATATGCCTTGTCGGGATTCGGAGTTTTGTGCCCCTTGATGTCATGAACCCCTGTCCTCGCGATCTCTCGATCTCCGATGAGCCAATTCCCTATTTTTTGCCCTTAGCCTCTTCTGGATAGACTCTTGGCCCACATGACCACTATCCCCGTGACCACAGCCCTATTCCTTTCGTCGAGGTTTCGGACTTCGCACTGCCGAAATGCAAGGACACTTTTTCCACGGGATCCCTGATATCCCGATTCTCGATTCTCCGATGTGGCTCTCCTATCGGTACCTTCTCCGATAGTCCAGATCGCCACCATGTGTCCCCCCCGGATGGACGAATCTGATCCAATCTCATTGTTTCGAGACTTGAAATGTCCCAATTTACTCGACCTCGAGAACTCCGATATCTCGAGTGCTGATATCCCGATGTGACGTCAGCTACGACCACAACACAGAGCTTTCGCCTTTTCGCCACTCGTGAAGTCGAAAGACTTCCTCTTCCAACCTCCGATGCCGAGTCCCTGATGTGGGTAATCTCATGACACGCATCCGCTCCCAAACGAATGGTCCAGATCAAATCTCCCTGATTCGGGGTTCCTGGTGTCGAGTGACTCTCGTCACGATATCCCCGATATCACGAATGTCGATATCCCGATGCCTCAACGCCTTTCGGGACTTTTCTCCTCTCCTTTCAAGGGACTAAACCTCATGCAGTTTCTGGTCGATCCAACGGCTGACGGGTATCTATGGGAACATCTGAAGGTCCCCAATCTCCTGGGCTTGCACCTTGGAAACCCAATCGTAACCTCCTCGCTCCTTCACCAGATCTAACGGCTGACGGGATTTTCCCTCTAGATCTGACGGTGCAAATCATTTCTTCCTATGCACTCCTCCTGAGCTTCCTTCCTGGACGTGAAATATTCAGCAGTCCAGATCTCTTTTCTCCAGTTGATCCGACGACTGATGTGCTCTCCCTCCTGAGCTTGCACACTGTCTTCCGAGACTTGGAAGAATTTCAAGTTTCCAAAGGCCTCGGCCTTTGTCTTCCTTTTCCTCTGTGAGCTCTATGAATTTGAGTCCTCACCTGCGCTCTCGATAATGTTGTTCCTCCTGAGCTCTCCTTTCCTTCAGACCCTCAAAGGATTCTTCAACTCCTGTGCCTCTATAGGGTAGTCACATGCACACAGTGTTGTCCCTCCTGAGCTTCTCAACAGTTAGACCCCTAAGGGATTTTATCCTTCTTCTCCCACAGATGGAGAATATAATTCCCTCCTGGCTATTTCTCTCTCAAGCAACCTCTTGTTGAGCCTATCAGGGTGTTCAGCAACCCTGTGAAGATCCCTCAGTGGATTCTTCCTTCAGAATACAGAACTCAAAGAGTTCTCTTCCTCCTGTGTCTGTCTGCACACTGTCTCTATGCCCACCTGGGAGAGTATATTTTCACATAACATCCGGCAATTTTGTTCCCCCTGTGCACCTATGCACCCGCTCAATTCCCACCTGGCAGAGCTCTCAGAATCCTCAGTGATTCCGGTTCTTCTTCCTGAACTCACAGAAAAGTTCTTCTTAATGCACCACTGTGCATATGCTCAATGCCCACTTGGCAGAGCTTCACAGAACTCCTCAGAGATTTTGTCTGCAACTGTGTTTTCTCCCACACAGCCTTGCCTCCAAGGTGTTCAGCAACCTTGAGGTCTTTCTCTGAGTTGTTGATTCCAGTTCTTGTGCCGCAGCACGTCCTTGTCTGACTCCGCAGAGTTCGGAAATGCATCCTCTGTGCACGGCTATCAGAACCCGTAGCGTTCTGTCACACCCTCCTGGTGTGAAGCCTCAAAGACCTTCACTTGAAACCAAACCAACTCCTACAAATGCACCTACATCATACATCTACAGCATATAGAGAACACTCACAAACATTCATTCAACACAGAAACACATGCAGGAAAAATTGCTTATGTTTATATTAAACGGAAAATGCCTGTATTTACAAGGTGTTCCTGAGCATGTCCTGTAACAAGGTCTTGACTCCTTCTCTTCTGCTCTCTACCCATAGATTCTCTTCTACACTAACTTCTCCCACTCCCAAAATGAGATACAATCGATCTTTTACATGAGGAGGCTCTTCGAGCTCTTCCCTCCAATCTACCTACCATATTCATTTACATTGAATGGGCTATCTAGTCCGCTATCCAGATCTAGATATCAGCCTTACAAACATTTAAAGACCTATCTACCTAATGCCTGCATAAAAGCATGGCCTTATGGCTCAACAGCCTAAACCATTAAATTACATTCAATTTTAAATCAAAATGAGGACGACGCCTCTCTTCATCTTTGAATGCATGCGCTTAACATGGCTGGTTGTTGGTTGGATGACATGGAGAGATGCTCCTGCATCATACTCCTCAGCTGCAAAATCATGAGCTCCTGCTCATGAGCTTCCCATCTCTCATCTTTGGAAATCCTCCTGGATCCCAAATCATTCTCTGGAGTTGTTCATCTGCTCCATCTTCCAGTTGTTGCTGCTGCGATGCTACTTCTTCCTTTCTGCTCAGTTGCTCCTCGTTGGTAGTCTCTGCTGACCTCAACATCAGCCTTCTGATCTCCTCGATCATTGCATCTAGCTGCTCTAGTGGCTGGTCTTGATCCTGCAGTCTCCCCAGCTACAAAATTTTTTGGCACATGGGCAGATCACTGTGATCTCCCACGCCTCCTTCTTCATCTTCATCTGTGGCCTCAAGCTGCCACTCTGTTGCAGACTTCAGCTCTGCAGTCTCTTCCTGACTGACTTTCTGTTCAGTCACCTTCTCTGACAGCTGAACTTCTGCTAGTTCTCTTGTTGGTTCTGGATTGTTCAGCCAATCCTCCAACATCTCTAGCTTCGTCACCCATGGAGTGATAAATCTGCCTGCTTGCTCTTTGGATTCCTTTGTTGCTAGCTTCAGTGCTGCATCTTCTTTCTTTTCAGCTCCCTGGCCGAAATCATTGAGCCATTCCTCAGAATTCTCATTCTCTTTTCCCACTTGGGTAGCTCCAGATATCTACTCCAATTCTTCTTTGACAGTCTCAGTTGGTTGTCCTTCTGTAGTTGTTGCACCTGCAACACAGATTTTTGCCTCCTCCTGGGCAACTGGTAGGAATATCTGTATTCCCCCAATCATTAGAAGGTCCTTCAGATCCTCCTCTTCTGTCAGCTGCACATACTGATCCAAACTCATCTTCGAGCTCATCTGCTCTGTCAGCTCCTCAGGCTGATCAAAACTCACCTACTCATCCCTGCCCACCTGGCAATATGGGATGTCTCTGTTGCCCTCCTGGCAGTCCATGGAATCAACTAATTCCATCTCTATTTCCTTGCCCACCTGGAAAACTGGAAACCTTTCGATGCCCTCCTAGTAGTCTGTGAGATCCCACAGTGACCTCAATCCATTGCCCACTTGGCAATGTGAAATTCCTCGATTGTCCTCATGATAGTTGGTGAGATCCCGCAGTGATCTCATCTCTTTGCCCACTTGGAAATTTGGAATTTCTACTCTTCCCTCTTGGCAGTTCTTGAGATCATCTTCAGCTGATCCCAATTCATTATCCTCACCAAGAATGTCCCCAGTCTCTGGTTCACATATCTGAACCATTTCTTCTTCTGGTCCATTGAGGTTTTTCACATACCTCATCCATCCTCTTAACAGCCTACATTGTCTTCTGACCATCAACTCCTTGACTGGCCATTTTACCTTCGGCTTCTTCATGGGCCATTCATATACCCATCTCGGCTTGGCTTTCTGTTGCATCTTCAATGCAATCTTTTCTGTTTCTCTCTTTATATCAGCGAGCTCTTCATCTATGTCTTTTTGGCTCCATAGCTCTGAGTTTTTCCTTCCAGCATATCTACGGCCTTCAGTAGCCATGACGTTGTCTTTGTTTGCCCTCCTATCAAACCTGTTGCTATCACTCTGCATCCCGAGTGTTTCCAGCCTCATCCTACAGTTCTCCTGACTGTCTTCTGGACTGTTGCCTCCCTATGAACAATCCTTACAGAGTCTCCAGCGCTCTGTCTTCTTTATATTCTCGCTTCACCTGAAATATACAAGTGAAGTCCAGGATCTGATACCACTTGACGCAGGAAGGACACGACCACCACCTCATACCTCCTGCTCACAGGATCATTCAATCACTTCATGAGCCGAAGCGGCTCTTTCGATTCCCTGCTGGAATCTCTGATGAAACCCGATCCACAGGTCCTTCCTTCACCTGCACGGTCTCTGCACTCGACTGTGAACTTCCCCGATGTCAATTTCGGGTTTCAGGGTTTCGTGATCCTCGAAGACAAGAGTTCTTGTCCCTTCAAACTCCCGACCTCCGATTTGTCGATGCGCCCTTTCGGCCTTAGCCCCTCCTGGCTAAACTCCTAGTCCATATGACTAGTTCTCATAAGACTGCAGCCTTATCCTTCTTTTGGGGTTTAGGGCTTCAAAATCCCGATGTGCTTCAACTCCCATTAGCCCTTCGGGCTAGACCTTTGGTCCACGCGACCTCCCCCTTTATGACCGCAGTCATACGCCTTGTCGGGATTCGGAGTTTCGCGCCCCTTGATGTCACGAACCCCTATCCTCGCGATCTCCCGATCTCCGATGAGCCAATTCCCTATTTTTGTCCCTTAGCCTCTTCTGGCTAGACTCTTGGCCCACGTGACCACTATCCTCGTGACCACAGCCCTATTCCTTTCGTCGAGGTTTCGGACTTCGCACTGTCGAAATGCAAGGACACTTTTTCCACAGGATCCTTGATATCCCAATCCCCGATTCTACGATGTGGCTCTCCTATCGATACCTTCTCCAATAGTCCAGATCGCCACCACATGTCCCCAACGGATGGACGACTTTGATCCAATCTCGTTGTTTCGAGACTTGAAATGTCCTGATTTACTCGACCTCGAGAACTCTGATATCCCGAGTGTCAATATCCCGATGTGACGTCAGCTAGGCCCACAACACATAGCTCTCGCCTTTTCGCCACTCATGAAGTCGAAATACTTCCTCTTCCAAACTCCGATGTCGAGTCCCCAATGCGATTAATCTCGTGACACGCGTCTGCTCCCAAACGAACAGTCCAGATCAAATCTCGTTGATTCAGGGTTCCTGGTGTCAAGTGACTCTCGTCCCGATATCCCCGATATCACGAACGTCGATATCCTGATGCCTCAACACCTTTCGGGACTTTTCTCCTCTCCTTTCAAGGGATTAAACCTCGTGCAATTTCTGGCCGATCTAGCGGCTGATGGGTATCTATGGGAACATCCGACAGTCCCCAATCTCCTGGGCTTGCACCTTGGAAACCCGGTCATAACCTCCTCGCTCCTTCACCAGTTCTAACGGCTGATGGGATTTTCCCTCTAGATCTGACTGTGCAGATCGTTTCTTCCTATGCACTCCTCCTGAGCTTCCTTCCTAGACATGAAATCTTCAGCGGTCCAGATCTCTTTTCTCCAGCCGATCCGACGACTGTTGTGCTCTCCCTCCTGAGCTTGCACACTGTCTTCCGAGACTTGGAAGAATTTCAAGTTTCCAAAGGCCTCGGCCTTTGTCTTCCTTTTCCTCTGCGATCTCTACGAATTCAAGTCCTCGCCTGCGCTCTTGATAACGCCATTCCTCCTAAGCTCTCCTTTCCTTCAGACCCTCGAAGGATTCTTCAACTCCTGCGCCTCTGCAGGGTAGTCACATGCACACAGTGTTGTCCCTCCTGAGCTTCTCAACACTTAGACCCCTAAGGGATTTTATCCTTCTTCTCCCACCGATGGAGAATATAATTCCCTCCTGGCTATTTCTCTCTCAAGAAACCTCTTGTTGAGCCTATCAGGGTGTTCAGCAACCCTGTGAAGATCCCTAAATGGATTCTTCCTTCAGAATATAGAACTCAAAGAGTTCTCTTCCTCCTATGCCTGTCTACACAATGTCTCTATGCCCACCTGGCAGAGTATCTTTTCACAGAACATCCAGCAGTTCTGTTCCCCCTGTGCACCTATGCACCCTCTTAATGCCCACCTGGTAGAGCTCTCAGAATCCTCGGTGATTCTGGTTCTTCTTCCTGAACTCACAGCAGAGTTCTTCTTAATGCACCATTGTGCATATGCTCAATGCCCACTTGGCAGAGCTTCACAGAACTCCTCAGAGCTTCTGTCTGCAACTGTGTCTTCTCCCACACAGCCTTGCCTCCAAGGTGTTCAGCAACCTTGAGGTCTTTCTCTGAGTTGTTTATTCCAGTTCTTGTGTCGCAGCATGTCCTTGTCTGACTCCGCAGAGTTCAGAAATGCCTCCTCTGTGCACGGCTATCAGAACCCGCAGCGTTCTGTCACACCCTCCTGGTGCGAAGCCTCATAGACCTTCACTTGAAACCAAACCAACTCCTGCAAATGCACCTACAGCAAACATCTACAGCATATAGAGAACACTCACAGACATTCATTCAACACAGAAACACATGCAGGAAAAACTGCTTATGTTTATATTAAATGGAAAATGCCTGTATTTACAAGGTGTTCCTGAGCACGTCCTATAACAAGGTCTCGGCTCCTTCTCTTCTGCTCTCTACCTGCAGATTCTCTTCGACACTAACTTCTCCCACTCCAAAAATGAGATACAATCGATCTTTTACATGAGGAGGCTCTTCGAGCTCTTCCCTCCAGTCTACCTACCCTATTCAATTACATTGAATGGGTTGTCTAGTCCGCTATTCGGATCTAGATCTCAGCCTTACAAACATTTAAAGACCTATCTACCTAATGCCTGCATAAAAGCACGGCCCTATGGCTCAACAGCCTAAACCATTAAATTACATTCAATTTTAAATCAAAATGAGGACGACGCCTCTCTTCAGCGTTGAATGCATGCACTTAACATGGCTGGTTGCTGGCTGGCTGACGTGGAGAGATGCTCCTGCATCATAATGGATGTTGGATTATAGCCCGGTTATAACGTTTTTAGTCTCCTGAACTCTGAATCCAAGAAGATCTAGTTTTCTGAGTTTTTCCTCCTTAGGTTGTTATAAGACATGTTGTCTGGAGCGGACCTTTTCATTTTCTCCTCAATTTCTTCCCCCTACTCACCCTTACTACAACTTACTGAATAAATTTGAATCGAGACCTCATTTGCGGGTACATGCTAGTCCATTTTTCTGAGTTAAAACGATATTATCCTAAGCCTACACCCATTCGACCCCCTTTAAAATCAGACATTGTGACATATAAATTGATGGGTATTGGGCTTACCTCTACTACAATCCAGAGGTGACTTCTGGTGCTAACATTTCTGGCGTCGTTGTCGGGGAATAAATTGAAGTCATTTTTCTGGATAGAACAAAAATGAGCTACTGATTCTGAAGGTGCATCTGACATCAGTACCATTGAAGATTGCAACCTGCACCTAGCGACTTCACCGTCATGCGACTCTGCGATTTCAGTTCTGGCTCCTAAAGGCAGACACACGAGGTCCACTTCACTGCTACCTCTAGCAATGTCTGAAGTTGACCAAGAGGAAATTATCAGAAAGGGAAAGATCACTCAAAAAGGTACCTCTATTGTTGTACCAAGTTTTTCTGATAATTTCATAATCCCTCTTTACAAACTCCAATAACTGTTTATGATTCTTCTATTATACAAACTACTGGAGTTTAAAGAAATTTAAGTTTTGGGAGTTTTCCTACCGATTTCTCCCCTCCTATTCTTGGTTTGGAAGGAGAGAGCTTTGACACCCCTTTCTCCCTCAAAGTTGTGAAGTGGAAGGAGAGAGCTTTGACACCCCTTTCTCCCTCGAAGTTGTGAAGTGGAAGGAGAGAGATTTGACCTTATAAGACTTTCCTACTTCTCCTTCTATTAGAGTTGTTGCAGTTACAGAAGGGGAAACCTCTGTTACCTATAGCCCCTCATCTTTATCTCTTAACGCTCATCCTTTTCCTTTTTCTCCCAGAAGAACAGCCCCAGTCTCATCTGTCTGAACTCCATCTCCTCCAGTTCACGTCCAAATGGCAGGTGCTAATCCTCCTAGGAACAGGATGGTTGACATATTGGCTGCTAGATACGCCCCTCTGGTTTTACCTCAGCCTATGAATGCTCTCCCAGCCACATACTACCTTAAGCGCATTCCCCAGTTCATAGGAGAGAGAGACGTGACTGCAAAAGAGCACCTTACATCTTTTTATAGATTTGCAGAGATTCAGGCCATCGAAAATGAAGATGTGTGGATGAGAGTTTTTGTACAGAGCCTTGATGGTGATGCTAGGGATTGGTTTAAGGACTTGCCTCCTAGATCTATTGATGGGATTGTGGCTATGGATTATTCATTCTTAAGAAATTGGGGGAATAAAAAAGATCTCCTTTATTATATTACATAATTCGAGGCACTTAAGAGAGAAGAAGGGGAATATGTTTCAGACTTCTCGAAGAGATTTAATAAGATGTATAAAAAGATTCATGTTGAATTTAAACCTACAAAAACCTCTGCCAAGATGACTTATGTTAATGCTTTTGACCCTGATTTTTGCCTCCTATTGAGAGAAAGAAGAGCCACCTCCTTAGTTCATATGCAAGATGCATCCATTGAAGTAGAATCAAATATATTGGCAGTTGATAAGCTTAGGAGTAAGGCTGATAGAGACAAAAGAAAAGGTAGGTCTGAAGGTTCGACTTATAGTTCTTTTGTTACTCCCCCCCTGCAAATGGATTAAGTAACCAAACTACGAAAGTCACTTTCTGCTAGAATGGAAAGGGTCGAATTGGAAGGAAAGAAGAGCTATAGGAATCCCCCAAATGTTGATAACATAGGTAAATTTAGGAGACCTAATAATGCTCCTCAGACCATCGAAAGAGATCAGAGAAATAGGGACAGAGATGATCAGAAAATCCAAACTCCTCTCCAAATAAATTGGTTACTAATGAAGATGAAGAGGAAGAAGATATTCATCCTGAGATCCATTGCCTTGGAGATACCTCTTCGTCCCCTCATTTAACTCAGTCTGCATACGAAGAGGCCCTCATCAGTAATAAACTGAATGAGCTGAGTAAAGGGGAAGAGGCCAGCCACACTCCAAACAGATATAATTTGAGGTCCAAACAGAAATAAGGGAAATCTGACATCCCTGATCGGCCTACCAGAGCAGAAAAACCTGCTAAAGATATTGCAGACTGAAGCAAGGAAAAGAAGGCACATACCCCACCACTAGTGGTCAAAAGTCTTGTTCCAGAAGTGAGAGAAATTCTAAAGGCCCCCTCCTCTTTCAACTTTGAGCATGAAATACAAAATATTAGAATCCGTATACCCATTCAGAGCTGGTCAAGCATGAAGACTTCAAAAGGTGCCTCTCCAAAATGTTGCAACATGAACCTTCGTCTCATTCCACGGAATCAATAAACCACCAAGATGAGAATCCTGCAGTCATCCTAGGTCCTTTGGTAGAAGATAGAGACAATTCATCCCCTCCCTTCTATACTTCACTGAACATACACGACAAGATGTTGCATAACTATTTTATGGATTGAGGGGCATCTCACAATCTTGTGCCTAATATTGTAATGGAAGAGCTTGGTATGGAGATTACAAAAGCCTACCACAACTTGTATTCTTTCAACTCCAGGAAGGTCAAGTGCCTTATGGTTATCAAAGATTTGGTTGTATCTTTGTTCCAACTGCCAATGAAAAGCGAGATCATGGACATCATGGTAGCTGACGTTCCCCCTAAGTTCGGGATGCTTCTGCCTAGATCTTGGATAAAAATACTAGGGGGAACTTTGCAGATGGACCTCACCTATGCTACCATTCCGATGTTTGGGGGTGAGCATAGGAGACTTTACAAGGAAGATCAGTTGGCCTACATTATTAGTGATGAAGCAAACCCCAGAAACCATCATATCTTTTCTCTTGACACATATTTGGGATCTAATTTGTTGCAACTCACCGACGCTCCTGAACCTCCTCTGGAAATCAAAAAGCGGCCTATTACTTTTTGTGAAAATTCCCCTCCTATCACCTTTGTGTGGAAAATCTTATTTGATGGAGCCTCTTCTAAGGAAGGTGTTGGTGCTGGAGTGGTTCTTGTTTCACCTTCTCAAGAGACTATAGATATGTCCTCCAAGTCATAATTTGAAGCTACCAATAATGTGGCAGAGTATGAAGCTCTTGTCTTAGGTTTGAGGGTTGCAAAAGATATGGGAATTGAAGAGATATCAATATTTGTGGATGTTGAGTTAATTGTCCATCAATTCAGAAATCTTTACCAAGTTAAGCACCATAGGATAAGAAATTATAGAAATGAAGTGTGGGACCTTATTGACAATTTTTTCCTAGCTTTCAATATTTCATTTATTCCAATAGAATAAAACATCATGGTTGATTCTCTGGTTGTTTCAGCAAGCAATTTCAGAGTCTCTTTGCCACCAAAGCTTAGGTATGATGTAGAAGTAAATTACAGACCCTTTGTACCTGACAATGTCAAGCATTGGAAAGTATTTGAGGATGATCTTGAGATCAAAAGATTCCTTGAGACTGTTGATGAGTTTTTTGCACTACATATTGATCAAGATCAGGATTCTGAAAGTAATCCTCATGCTGATGTTTTCCTGAACAAAATCGCTAATCACCATATTGTTCAGTTTCCTAGCAATCACATTACGAAGGGACTAGTTCCTTGGAGAGACTATTTGACAGAAATTATGTGGCAGTGAAAGTTAAAGGATCGGCCGATGATGTTGATGTAACTGAATGCAACATTGGTACAAAGAAAGATCCAAAATTTGTCAGATTGTCGAGCAGTCTGTCAAGGGAACAAAGGGCAGAATATGTTGAGCTATTAAAGGAGTTTGTTGATGTGTTTGCTTGGACATATGAAGATCTCAGAACATATGATACAAGCATCATTGAGCATAAGATCCCATTGAAGGAAGAGGCCAAACCATTTAGGCGGAAGCTAAGGCAAAACAACCCCATGTTATTGCCTATCATGGAGAAAGAGGTAAAGAAGATTTTGGATGCTCAGATTATCATTCCTTTAAGGTATTCTGAATAGGTGGCTAACTTGGTCCCAATGAGAAATAAGAGTGGAGGAATCAGACTTTGTGTCGATTTCAGAAACCTGAACAGAAGCTCCAAGAAGGACAACTACCCCTTTCCCAAGAGGGAGCACATATTACAGAGGGTAGCAGGTGCATCCAGGATGTCTATGATTGATGTATTTTCTGGCTACAATCATATTTATGTCTTACCTGAGGACAGAGAGAAGACATCTTTCACCACTCCATGGGGTACATTCATGTATGCCAAGATGCCCTTTGGATTGATGAATGTGAGAGAAACTTTCCAGCGAGCTATGGACATCGGCTTCATTGGGGAAAGGGATAAATTTGTAGTCATTTAACTGGATGACATTACAATTTTCTCCAAGACTGATAAAGAACATTGTCATCATCTGAGAAAGGTCTTCCAAAAATGTAGAAAATATGGTCTCTCCCTGAATCCCAAGAAGTCATTGTTCGCTATGAAGGAGGGAAAATTACTGGGGCACATAGTATCAGCTGAGGGAGTAAGGATTGATCCCAATAGGGTGGAAGCCATTGAAACCTTAGCACTTCCTAGATCCAAGAAAGAAGTTCAATCTTTCTTGGGGAAGAATGATTTCCTCAGAAGGTTTGTTTTTAATTTTGTTGAACTTGTGAAGGACATTACAGTCATGTTGAGGAAAGGAAATGAAATAAAATGGACTGTTGGATCTCGTAATTCCTTCGATCAAATAAAGAAGGTCGTGACTGAAGCACCGGTCCTCATCAGTCGTGATTACTCCAAAGATTTTATGATTTTATCCTTTGCTTCATTTGACACAATGGCAGCCATTTTGTTGCAAAAGAGCAATGAAGGGTTTGAACAACCCATTGCCTTTTTCAGTAGGGCATTGAGAGATATAGAGCTGAAATATGATATCAGAGAAAAACAAGTCTATGCTCTGGTTAAGGCCCTCAAATCCTTTAGGGTCTATGTTTTGCATTCAAAGGTCATTTCTTATGTCCCTTCAGCTTCTGTGAAGGATATTCTCATTCAGCCTGACATAGATGGGAGAAGGAGCAAATGGATTGCTAAAATCCTTGAATTCAACTTGGAGATAAGGCCCACCAAATTGGTTAAGGGTCAAGGTTTAGCCAGGCTGCTGGCTGAATCTAATTGCAAAGCTTTGGGGTTGAATTTCATCAACACTTGCTCAGAAAATCAGCAGGCTGAGTTGTCTGATACAAGTTCTCAAGTCAGCCCTCCATTAGCAGAATGTGCTTGGTACAGGGATGTCATTTTCTTTCTACAGAAGTTGCAACCTCCGGATGGCATGGAAAAAAGCAAGGTAAGATATTTAAAGCTCAAATCAATTAAGTATTGCTTAATTGATCAAGTTTTATATTGGAAAGATCCTCTAGGAGTGTTGTTGAAATGTTTAAATCCACAGGAAGCCAAAAAGATCATGTCTGATTTTCATGACAGTTTGTGTGGGGGGCATCACTTCTGGAGAACCAAAGCCTACAAGATTCTCAGAGCTGGCTATTTCTGGCCTAGCCTATTCACTGATGTTTGTGCTAAAATCAGGGCTTGCATCAAGTGCCAGAAATTCTCAGGAAAATAGCAGCTCGAGTCCTTGCCTTTGAAGCCTGTGGTAGCTTCAGGACCCTTTCAACAGTGGGACCTAGAATTTGTTGGGGAGATACATCCTGCTTCAAGCGGTCAGCACAGGTGGATCTTAACTGCAACAAACTACTTCACCAAATGGATAAAAGCTATCCCCACAAGGAGTTCTTCTCACAAAGTAATCATTGGTTTTCTGGAAGATATCATGGCAAGGTTTGATTGTCCGAACAGAATCATCACTGATAATGTTGCATCTTTCAAAGTTGAACCGTTGATCAAGTTTTGTGAGCAGTTCGGGATTGCATTGATTAACTCAACCCCTTATTACCCCCAAGGAAATGGATTGGCAGAATCCTCTAACAAAATCCTTATAAATATTATCAAAATACCACTAGAGGACAACAAGAAAGCATGGGATTCAAAGCTCAAATTTTCTCTGTGGGCTGGTAGAGTGACAACAAAGAGGTCTCTTGGTGTCTCTCTGTCACACACCCACTATGGCAGCTCAGATTTTCTTTTTCTTTTTGTCTTTTATTTGAGGGACAGAATCCCTGAATTTCTATGGAGCCTAGCGCAGACCATCCCTTCCCTTATCCTCCTCCATGTAATCGTTGGCTATGACCACATGCCTTACCAAAAAGGCGCTTTCGGCTTTCACGATTCGGGGAATAGCGATGTAAGCATTCCCATGTTCTCTCTCTTTCGAAATGCTGAAAACCGAAAGGGTCTAACAGATCCTTAGCTCCTCCCTTGGGTCACTTTTCATATGACCGGTTCTATGACCTGGTGTTATTCCTCTAAATGCTTTCGAGGTTTCGCGATTCAAGGAATCATGATGAAACTGTTCCTCCTTTCCCTTTCGAATCCCCAGAACTTGAAAGCCCGGTATCATCCGGATCTACGGTCCAGATCGTCGACTTGATCAACAGCCCAGATTAAATATCGACGTTCTACCTTTCGGGATTTCTGGTGGGGTCTTCACTCCTATTCCTCTGATGTCCAGAACCCCGGTGGCTTTAGATATTTGCCACGCGTCCCCTACAAATGGACGGTCCAGATTCTTTTGGGACTCCTCCTTCCTACCACAAGACCTTGTCTGGTGACCTAGGGCTCATCCACAGAGTGCGTCGGGGTTTCGAGTACCGGGATTTTGCAACTTGCGAAAACAAGGGGTCTTGCTCTTTGGTTTCCCAGGTGCCGAAACACCGAAACCTACTCACGCTAAACCGATTTGAGGTTTCGTATACCAGGATTTCACAACTGGAGAAAGCGAGGGGTCTTACCCTTTGGTTTCCCGGGTGCCAAAACTTCGAAACCTATTCACGCTAAACCGATTCGGGGTTTCGTATACCGGGATTTCGTGGCTCGCGGAAATCCACAGCAAAGAGTTTCCTTACCTTTTGAAACTTCGATCCCCGAATTTCCAATATGGGAATTCATGTATGAGATTAACGGTGGTGAGCCTCCCCTAATCCGACGATCAATAGAGCTTCGTCAGATCCTTGGATCTACGATCCTGGATCCCATTGCTACTTGCGAAGGCTGAAGGGGTCGAGGTATTAACGCTTGCGCTCCTCCTCTAGATCCATCGATCTTGACAAATCTGGGGTATTTCTGAAAGGATTCCGACCATTCGTCTACCAAACAATGGGGTATTATCTTTCAATAAATGGGACTCGCTATCCTTTCTGAGCTTGATTCACGAGATTCAACCTCTCAGGGCTTCGAACTCCCACGACTTTGAAACCTGAGAGAACTACTCTTTCTTGTATAAGGTTTCCAGACCCAGGTCATCTGGACCTTATAAGGGTTCTTGGGTAATTATCCCTAGGCTTGGTGACCTAACTGAAAATCCTTCCTAATTTGTCAAGCTATGACTCTGTGATAGGGGTAAAGTAAACACGTGGGTTTACTATAACGATAGTCTCTTCAAGGAACTCACTCTGGCTCTGGAATGTGAAGAAACTTCTCGGGAGGAGGTGCCTTCGGGAAATCAAACCAGGGCATAGCGTGAGTCAAGTAGATGGGACAAATCTGAAGGGAACGAACTCGTATTCTGAACTTATTCATTCTATACATAAACCGATTATGGTCATATAAGTATAAGCATGCATCCATTATTTCTAATCAAAACACAAGGCAAACTCTTCTATATAGAAACCATTTATGAGCGTATAAGCATGAGCATGCGTCCATGATATTCAATTCAAAATACAGGACATAACACATATCAAAAACACCAAGCGTGATGCAACTGCTGAGAGGGGTGCTCATTTCTACCCAACCATAGGCTTAGTGACTCCAAACGGATTTACCACTAGCCACTCCCGAGCTAGACCACGATGCTTTGAGATTCAGTCTCCTACTTCCAGCTCCATGGAAGTCAAGGACGAAGCTTACTCTCCTTCTCCTATGTTCAGAACTCTCTGTGTTTCTAGAGTTTTCTCCAGTTCTCTTCTGCGATCCCTGTCGCGCGCGCTCCCTCTCTACCTACACTTCCTTTCTTGCCTTTTCTGCAAGATTGTGTGTGGCGCGAATTCCCCCGTCCATGGTTAGGTCTGAGAGATTCTACGGATGGGTAGTTCACCCCCATCCCCTCATTAACTCTTGAGGAGCCTCCCCACCTACCAATCTGATGCGAAATCCATTCCAGGGTCAGAGAGTTGCTTTGGTCTCTGAGCAAGTACAAACCAGTACGGTATCAGTTCGGTGGAAGTTAACGCAACCATTCCAGGTCCCTTCCACCACCTCTCATTAGACATCGTGGTCTCTTTTAGCATATCCCCCTCCCAGCAGTCATGCAACACATATTCATAACATAATTTACATTCATCAACCTTTTATACAAAGGTTCGTCAAATCAAACATTCACATCTTTGAGTTTGCCATAGTTCTTGGCCAATATAGTTATTTTTACATACTAGGGGAAACAGGGTGTTACAATTCCCTCCCCCTTAAAGGAACATCATCCTCAATGTTCTATCTATCAATATGACGTGTATGTACAGAAGTAAACAAAATCGGATATACTTGTTTCATGGCATCTTCCATTTCCCATGTAGCCTCATCTGGGCCAAAATGTTTCCATTGCATCTTAACTTGTGCAATGGTTCGGTTCCTAAGTGGGGTTTCCTTTCTATCCAGTATGCATTGAGGTTCTGTAACACACCCACTATCATAATTTAAAAATTTCGGGGTTAATCTCCCACAATGAGAAATCTCCAGAAACCTGCATTAGCGAAATGCCAATCCTTGGTTCAATATCGGGATTCGGGGTTTCTAGTGTCAAAATTCATTCACCCCCAAGACTCGTGATCCTCCGAATTCCGACGCGCTCCCTACGCATTAGCTCTCTTGGTTATGTTCCCGGTCCATAGGACCTGCTACCATATGTCTGCAGCTCTATAGCTACCCATCGGGGTTTCGGGGTTTATGATGTCGTGATGCACAGGCCTTCGCAAATTCTGATCCTCCGATCCCCGATGCCACTTGGCGTTGACTCGCGGCCAAGCTTGGTCTTCCGACACCTGTCCCTTGTTCTGGCGCCTATGGTCCCCACTCCCTATGATGGCATGGAGTGACACTCGTCCTCCACTGGAGTGCTATGAC
>ML856946.1:5693-16280 GCA_009831015.1 Picea engelmannii | reverse complement strand
TACTCACCGCAAAGAGTAAAAGGGAAGTTCATCCTGAGGTTTTTGTTGTTTTTCTTCCCTTGGCGTTTGTTGTTATTGTCCCCTTAGGGGTTCTAGTTGCCTTGATTTTTGTTGCCCCCATTGAGTTTGTTTTGTTGGGGGTTATTTTCACTTGGTCCTAGGTTATTATTGTTTCATTTTTTTCCTTTCTTCTTGGCATTATCCAACTGATGAGATGGATTTTCCGTATTCAACTGTTCAAAAGTATGAAGTTGTTGAATGGGATAGGATTGAACAAACTTAATGTCGACATGTGGTTCTCCATGTGGAGGAGAAACTCACTGTGGAGGACTAGGAAATGGAAAGTATGGATTGTTTTGTGGCAACGATCCATAGGGTGCATAGGAAGGTGAAGTTCTTTCACTAGTGCCTAGGTTATATGTTGAGGTAGAAGGTGAACCTGAACTTGGTTGAGAGGTTGGACGCATCATGGGGGTTGATGAGCATCCACTCATGGGCGGGGGGGGAGAAACAGGATATGGCTATTGGTAAGGGGGAGGAGGTTAATAAGATGGCTCTCCATATGGTTGCATATATTGAGGTGCACCATACATAGGTGGTGGTTGGTTGTACAGGTTGTGGTGTGTATGGTGTGTAGTGGTACCAATCAACCCATCCATTGCATGAGACATTCTGGGTTTGTCTTGGTTAAATGGTATGGGTCTAGGTGCATCAGGTAACATTGTGTATAAGTAATCTAACTGGGCATAGATAAGGTAGAACTATTGGGCCTTGCTAATGGCTTCCTCTTCAAATTGAGGAAAAGTGGATGCTACATCTTTGGCAAGTATAGAGACGAGTGATTTGAGAAACCAATTGAGGCGTTGTTCTTTGGTGGTTTCTTCTTTACATAAACTACGTCATCAATGCCATTCATGGATGTGGTTGGAAATATGCATAGATGAGGTTTGTTTTCACTCAGAGAGTAGTTCTAAACTAGTTTCATGATGAATCAGTAGTTGAAAAAAGGCCAAAAAGGATTTGGCCAAGGATTCAAAAGTCACATGGGACCTTGATTTTTCATCCACATATCATTTGGTTGATGGACCAGTGAGTGTTCTTTGAAATAACCTTAAATGGATGGAGTCATCCATGATGTTGTTTGAAGAGAACCATAGGTGGAAAGTCATAACATGGTTGGTGGGATCTTCCCCTGGTTTTCCTTCAAATTTTGGAATATCTGAAGGTATCTTGGTAGGCATATTGGGCCATGTGGGGTCATGTAAAATGGGATCATTCCTGAATTTAGTCAAATCAGGAATGTTGAGAGACACCAAGTATGGAATAGGGGTATTTGGTGGAGGATTAGTTGCATCCATTGTGTGAGTAGGTAGTGGACCTAACCCTTGAGAGAGATTTGGTGGGGTTGTACTTCTCCCTTGAGAAGAAGGTTTCCCTCCACCTCCTTGTGAAGGAGAGCTAGTGGATGGATGTCCTTGGAAATTGGACCCAAGTAAATTGGAACCAAGTAAAGTTGATCCCAAAATAGTATCACTCATGGGGGTGTGAGATGGTTAAGCCGGTGAGTTGGAAAGAATAGGGACTCCTCCTAGCATAGGAGGGAGATTTTTCAAGTGTCTCAAACAATGGGGATTATGTGGGTCCCCTATGGTGTCCGACTAGCAAAGTGGATGTGTGCAAATGGTGATGAGAGAAATAAATGAACAAGAGATTTTTATAATTTGTACCTTCACAAGAGAATATAACTCACAATTGCATGTAATCAAATGAGCATCATACATAAACCAACTGTAAATAAGAAAACATGTGGGTAGGTGGATTTTGTCTGTATGGGGGAACAAATAAAAAAAATGTTAATGTCATAAAGAGGTACCAAACTTCCTCTCAAATAGCACTGGACCTTCTAAGAGCACTCAATGGTGGGGTCTGAAGCCACCAGAAGAGGAACTAGTGAAGGATGAAATAATAAGTTATAATGAGGGGTAGAGGGTGCATATACTGAAAACTCTGGTGAGATTTCCCAATAGCCACACAAAATTGGATCAAGGTGCAATTGCAACCTACAATTGCCACCTAGGTAGATGTCCTAAATTTGGTCACTAGGTACCTCGGTCAAAGTGCGGAATTTAGATTTTCGGCCTAAAAAATGGGTCATGTGATGGATCCCTTCCAAGAGTTGGGTGACTCAAGGGGGGACGCACAGAACAATCAGACCTCGGCATTCAACCCTTCATGGGTATATCCCTACCTTATGGTGTAGGAACACTTGACTTTGAGGATTTGAAAGTTCCCTATTTGTCAACTTCTAATGTTTGAAAATGTGAGAACCAAATAACGGGGGTTTGTTTGGATGCCTACCCTTGATATCCTACCTAGACTAAAAAAATTCTTTTGGCACCTCCTGTGGAGGAAAACTTGGTGAGATTTTAGAAACAATTTTAGATGTGGTGGGCTAAGAGATTGGGGATGTGAACCAATATTTCTTGAATTAAGTGGGTGTGGATAATTTCCAAAGAAGTAGTGGGACATTTCAGAATTCCTTTGGATAAAATCTACTTCAACCTCCACAATTCAAAATGGAAATTATGTGACTAAGGAGTGACTTTTTTGTGTGAGCAAGTGAAAATAAGTGTGCCAAATTTTAATAAGTTAGGTGTGAATTTGCAACATGTGGACTTCTTGTGGTCCTTACAAATATTTTTTACCTATCTTACTAAGTTTCATTGGTACAACCTTGTGGAATTTTAAAATCCCTAAAGAACTAGCATGTGGACATATGGGTCCTTACCAATTCTTTAAACTCCCTAAATGTTGTTTATACTAAGAAATCTTGAAAAACTATCCTATATTGGATGCATGTGGGCATGTATGGGCTCGTTACTTTGATCTTTAAACTTCCCTAATGATGTAAACTAAGAAAGCAATTTCAAGAAACTATCCTAAGTTTGCAACATGTGGGCATGTATGGGCCCTTACAACTTTAATACGATTTCAAAAGAAACTAAGAGGAACCCTAGGGGGGCTTTGTCCTCTCCTAAATATTTAAGGGAGATGAAATGTCCCTTTAACCACCTTTCTGATTCTCAATATCACTCTATGGTGCGAGAGAAGAGCATACTCAATGATCAAATTTAATTTATGGTCCCAATGTATGTGTTTTTATATGTGATAACAATAATCTCAACTTAAATTTTACAAACCAAACAAGCCATCCATGTGGCAACCAAAGCAAAAGAGGAGAATATTTGGTTCTTTTTACCCCCTAAGTTCCTATGTTTAGCTAACCTTTCATATGGGAAAGGAGACTAAGTGGAGTGAATGGGCATTACAAATCGCATGAAAGAAAGAATTTTAAGGCTAGGGGCCCTCAAATCATCACAAAAACACTTACAATTTTGAAAATCTAGATATATGTGTGGGTTACAATTCTGATAGGTGTGCAATGGGCACACAGTGTGAAAAATGAGCAGAGAAAAGAAGATTGTGGGGTGCCCAGTGTGTTGAGTGCGTGTTTGTGGGTTGGAATATCTGTGCACTTTCTGATACATGTCGAGGGAAAATGTTTGAGTGAAATTCTCCTCCTCCAACTCAGAATTTTTCTTCTGACAGGTAAGGCGGGGCTGGTTTTGGTACCTGCAAGATAAATTGATTAAAAATAAGTTCTCTCTAAGCCCAAATAGGGTGGAATTTGATACCTTCTCCCCAGTATGGTCGCCAATCTATTGTGCATGTTTCATCACTTGGGTGAGAAAAAAAATGACACTTGCATTCCTAGTTGGGACTGCTAGAAAAGACAGAAGTTCATGAGTGGTTCAAGCAAGCCAAACACATGTAATAAATAAATAAAACAACTAATAAAATAAAAAATAGAATGCATAAGAAGCCTAGAACCATAAACAATCAACCAATGACCAAGATAATGTCACCAATGGAGAACTATATTAGTTGGGAAAACACCGTAGAGAAAAATGACGACTTATGGGTCCCCTCTTCCTCCTTGGGAGGGTTGTTGAGTTCCCTAATGGAAATCTCTTCTTACAATGGAAGAAAAATGGAAAATGATGAAGAAAATCAATGCCTATTCCCTCAAGAGGTGAGTGGAATGGAATATTGCAATGGTACTTGAATACTCCAAGGAGAAAAGATGATTCTCAAGGGAGGATTGAGGCAGCATAACAATACTATGAAGATATTGGTTTCTTATTGCACCCATGGCTTTCATTTATAGAATTTCTTCAAGGGAAAATATAATTGGTTCTTTGTGTGAACAAGGGGCCTTTTAGGGCACCCTTTGGCCCTTGACCAGCCCCCCATTCAGATTTCGATCAGATATGGAGGTCAAATCAAGTTGGGAGTTGGTTCATAAGTGGTTGGGGGGGGCAACAAGAAGCATAAATGTGTCATTCATAGGAGTGTGCATCTTTTCTCTTACATAGTCATGCATTTGGCGCATTGTGCGCTCTAAGGGCTTTGGTGGCCCGCACACTGTGTGCACGCTTCCTCTAGTGAATTTGTGCATGTCAATTTTTCCCAATTGTATAGTTTTTTCCTTTTGAAATGTATTTGAATGTTGCAGGTGAACTAATTGCTATTGGAATTGTTGTATTTCTGTAATCATTTGCATGCAATGTTGCAGACAAAATTTCAATGATAACACCCCCTATTATAGTCTGCATTTGTTTCTTTTATATTCTTTTATTATTGAACTGAATGCTTACCTAATTCCTTTGATTCTAGAATTGGTTACAACTGCTACCTGGAAATATACCTCCAAATCTGAACCAATTTTCTCAAATAGAAACATAGTTGAGGAGGAATTTTAGGGTTTTAACACTTTATCTCTATGTGTCGTCTCATTTGACCAATCAAAATAGGAATTGGTTATTCAAATAACATGTTGTTTCCACTTGGAATATTAAAATAAGGAATAAACTAAATACGCAATGATTTCTCATACAACTGTTAGGTAGGAGACCCAATCCCCCTTGTATTTTGACAATATTTTGCCTCATATCTTCTCTCTCCAAAGTAGTAGGAATGGTAAATATACAAGGTAAGAATAAGGAATGAAATAACTTTCTTCACCTTGCATGTGCTACTTTAATCCAATGAACTGTCATATTTAGCATTAATGCTCACAAATCCTTGTTTTTCCATGGCTTCTGGGAGTTCCATTTTCATTTGACATTTTTGCAAATCGGTCATTCACGCAACTAGAAAATTCACCTTCAATAGAACAACAAATTCTCCTAAAACGCTCATAATTTAACTAATATGCTCATGAGTTACCAAATTGGGGTCGTCCGGCCAAAAACCCATGTCATGGATTCTTGAAATTCCTCCTAGTTTTTCTGGAAAGTCCACCCAAAATTCATTGTCTTCTAACTAAGAGTATGTTGGCATTCTCCTATTGGTTTTCTCTTTTGTTCGGAAGGATTTGAAATATCCCCAGACCAAAATGTGATAAAATATATGTTTAACACATGTCCAAGACCAAATTTGAGAAAAAATACATTCGGGTCCACGTCCATCTATTAAAAGGCATCGAGATTGAAACACAAAAAGGATTAGGATCATTGATTTAATATCGTTTCATGGGCTTCATGGTGAGCTTGCTCTTGGTGATTGAATTGTTATAAAGTCTCAATCATGAATTTCAAATTTAATAAGTATGAGTGTTTGGCTTAATAAACCATAACATATTTGCAACCCATTTTTTAAATAACCAAACTTTCAACAAAAAAACAAATATAAAACATTATAATAAAATTTTATAAAATAATTTTAAAATAATAAAATTTTATTTTTATATTATATATTTGGCTTGGTTTTATGTAGCAAGGAAAACTTTGATGTTTTTGGACATACTTGAAGAAACCAAGGAATTGTGAGACTTCACCACATCGACAATTTGAGACTATAGGAAACTTTGACAAAGTTTGGTGCAAGGATATGAGATTTTGGAAAAATGAAAACTTAGATTTAGGATAGATCTTGGCTTGGCGTAAACTTTAAATGAAAATGATCAAGACTAAATTGTGAAACTCTTTGGACTAAAGGTTTTGCGGTGATGGGAAACTGACCAAGACACAAAAAATATCGAGGCTTAGGAAAAATTAATCTATGTTACAACATTAGGCTCCAATTGGGGATAGTGCTTTCTTGTAAAGTGTTAATAACATGTAGACCCTTATGCCTTCACCCCTTACATTCTAAAAATGAAACCTGGAAGTCTCTGAAACCTACCATTGTTTGTACCTTTGTCCATATCCTCAACTTGAAACCATCTATGTACCTTCTATAAAATCTCATTTCCTTATGTGAAAACCTGCTTATTCTCAGCTGAAACAAAGTGTCTGTACATACTGAAACAAACATGTTCTACTTTTGAACTAAAAACTTGAAATTGAAATAAATGCTCAATAGAGGAGATTATTTGTTTAAAGGCAATCTATTTTAGTTATCTCAACCCATCATGGTCAAGTAAATCCATGCTTTCGGTGTAACCATGTAAGCAACATTGTAATGGAATGAACTTCTAGCTTGAAATTTTCTGAGAAATAAAAAAAATATAATATTTGTAGTAAAACATTCATTGGCAACTTGTACTTACAATCACAAATTGGTAGTCTTCTGAAACCTATGACATCCAACATATTGGACAATGTAGACTCCATCCAAACAGCTAGTGTATCTTCAAAGATATGAAAGACAATTTTTTTATTGACAAAAAATTATCCTTCTTTGTGATCGGTGAATATACCATCATTACCTGAAGAAACCTTAATTTGGATCTCCTCTTTCAATTATTCTTCTGTGCCTTTGTAGTTGTAGTACTCTGGCCTAACTTGATTGCTGAAAATTTCTGAAGATGATGTATCCCCTCCTTCAAAAGAAAGTTGATAATCCTCTGAATGCACAGATACATCATGTTGTTTAATCAAATATGTTTTTTTATTCTCCATGGTAAGGAAAAGGACTTGAGGAAATTCTTTCCCCTTCTCATTATTAAAAGAATAATCTTCGTTGTATTCCAAAATTGTTTCAAATTTTTCATTGCAATAGTATTCTTCATGCTTCAAAACTTATTGAAATTCATCATTTTCCTGAGAAGAAGCACCAATTTTCCCGAAAACACCTTGAATGTAGTCTTCCAAATTAGGAAGAAATGGTGTATCTTCTTGAAAACTTTGTAATTCCTCTGTGTAATAAATTTCCTGTGATACCTCTTCATTCAGATGTGCAAAGATTTCTTCTTTATCTTCATTATTATAGTAAATTTTGTTTTCATCATCTTGATCACAATAATCTTTAAAAAGCAGATCAATTGGATAAAACATATTATAATGATGATAAAAACATACATGCAAATTTATTGAGAAATAAATACTTGCAATAGGAATACCTCAATACCAGTGTCTTACATTTCCCTCAAGTGATATCATAAACATCTTCACAAGGACGTCCTCATGAGAAATATTCAATTGATGCATGCATTCATGAAATTTTAACAGGTGCCTAGTTGGACTATCATCTTCTTCTTCTCTGAATCTAGGAAGATTTTCTTCCCAGACTTATATACTAGGAATATCATTAGGATAACTGAGTACATTTGAAAAGTCAAATGGTTCATACCTTGCAACTATCTGAGAAGTAAATGAACTCAACATATTGAAACTAGTGGAGTTACAAGTGAATCGTATGAATTCTTCAAACCATGCAGTCACCAGGTGAAAACTGAAATATCCTATATGTGTCTAATTCCTTTTCACCCTCAAGAATCCTTTTCACCCTCAAGAATCATATCCGATATTTTTCATACTCCTAGAGAATGTCAAAACCTTCTAATATTCTCCACATAAATGGCACCAAAAAATGTTGTAACCTGGGATGTTCTCAGTTGTTAGGAACATGCCAAGACCATTTTCAACCAAGATTTTGACTGCAATATGTCCCTGACATCTAGAGGAGGATCCTTCATCAAATTATATTATTTGGCTTCCCACTGTCACTAAACAACAACTTTAAACTTTAAGCCCAGGATCCAAATATGAATGTGTATGGAAAAGGATAAATAGAGTGAGGATAAATGATAGCAAACTAGAAATAAATAATTTTGATCCTATCAAAAAAGAGGCTTAATCCATTGGGCATGGAGTCTTGTACAACATAGCACAATAGATGGTATTTGAAATATGGAAGAAGAGGATAAAAACATAAATATATGTCTTAATAGTGAGTAAGGAAGTCACTATCAATATGAGATGAAGAAGGATGAGGTGTTGGGAATTAGAGAATGAATCCAACAAAATATAAGTGTATGAATTGAGTACTTATCAGTAAATTAAAAAATTAACACTTACAAAATAACCTGTATACAATCCTTAAATAACACTAGTGGTGGTTGTACCAAATTAATGTTTTAAAATTAAAACATCTGACCGTGAATTACAGGTGAATCCTAGAAGAACATAGATGAAAATATAAGAAATATTAACACAAAAAATAAGAGAGAAAACATGGCTCTATTGAGAACGAGCTATGAATCCATGGATTAGTTTTTTATCCTCAAAAAATTACAACAACCTTATAGGATTACAAAGAGTGCATCCTTGTTGTCAATAAAATCCTCCTAAGTTGCTAACCCCCTATTACAGTCTATAGTTGTTGATTTTATATTCTTTGATTGTTGAATTGAATGCTTGTTTGATGCCTTCAATTCTGGAACTAGTTACAACTGCTACCTGGAAATATTTCTCCAAATGTGAACCAATTTTCTCAAATAGAAACATATTTGAGGAGGAATTTTGGGACTTTGACACTTCATCTCTATGTGTTGTCCCATTTGACAAATCAAAATAAGAATTGGTTATTCAAATAACCTACTGCTGCCACTTGGTGTTATAGCAAGATTTTCCTCACCATTGCTATCATGCACAGAGAACCTTTTTCCATTTCCCTATGCAGACTTTCCATCCCTTTTTTGAAGAATCCAGAGATAAAAATATACATTTTTCCACATATACGCTCCCTAACTTCTATGCAAGATGCGTATACTCTTGCTGCTCCATTATAGCTCGTGTATATCGGGATTTGTGCCAAAAAATATAAAATGAGGTCGAGTTTCCATGTCACAACAAAAGATCTTTGATCCTTGGCCTTCCATATACTAGAAACATTCTGACTCGGCCCTTCAGGTGCATTCTAGAGGCTATAAGAGCACAATTTCAAACTATGGAAAAGAAGGAGAAAGAATTCAACTTTGAGAGAAAAGTTACTCTGGAGAAATTACTTCATATTGAGTCTGCATCCCTTTGTCCCTCAAATCTGAACATAGTGTTCATCCCCCAAGATCTTCCCTTATTATTGAGAGAACCTCTTTGCCTCTTTCTCATGAGCTTGCCTTTGGTGGAGGATTGAAGTGGTGGGGACCCAGTTGGAAGGAACTTGGTTTCTTGGTTTCGAACAGTGTCGACACGAAAGTTTGTAATGTTGACACTTCTGTTGATCAATTATTAATAGAAATACTCCTTTCCTGTCCTATTGGTATATTGAAAATATATAATTATTATCCATGGGCATGTTTGTAATGTTTATTAATGGATTATGCTATCTTATGTGCTAACCCCTTTCTTATCATCACTATATACTTTCTTTTCTTGTTTGTTGAGAACTTCTCGCAGGTATAAAGCTTTGGGTCAAAGTGCTCAATAGTGGAACATCATCAAACGTTGGATCGAGGTAGGTCTCTTCTTATATTTCACATTAGTTTATATAGCATATATTGGAATTGAGTTGATTTCTACAGTCATACCTGTATGTTGTGGTTTACCCTTGGCCATAGAGATTTTTTCCCTTGTAACAAAAATGGAAACTCCACTGGGGAGAGATCTTCCTTCTAAGGGTTGACGTACTTTTTCTTCTTACATTTCTCTTTTTCCTCTATGTTTCTTGTTGTATCACTGCTTGACAGATCCTGGTCACTTTGAGCCTAAGTTTTCATCCTTTTACCCTTGCCTGGCCTTGTTTTAAAGCATATACGCCCTTTTTTCCTTGACAACCCCGTATACATGCTTTTTGTCTCACTGCAAGAAGCGTATATACGCTTTGATCTCCTGAACAGTCGTGTATGCCACTTCCCCTTGCTTGGTTTCTTGGTTGAGTGATTGTTGGGTAGGATTTAAAGATTGTTGAGCCTTTTTAGGTCTTTATAGTACCTATTGAGATTATCTGGGATGATAGGAATCCTGTTTAGAGTTGAATTTTTGGGCATAGTCTTTCTCTTTGTTTTCTATTTTTAATTTGTCCTTGGTTTCTGGGTTGTTTATTTGGCTGCCTAGTATTTTGTTTGAGTTACTGTTTTTATACCTTATAGAATTCATCTGTCAAGTTGCTTATCAGTCCATGCATTTTCTTTTTAGAATGTTGAAAATACAAAAATAGGCATTTTGCATTTGGTTGGCATTTTTGTCATTGAATTTTTTCATTAGCTTAGCACATTTAGTGAAAGATCGTATTTTACTTCTGAATTGCAGATTTGGAATTGGAGACTGCACTATTTTCATTAGCATATCATTCATTGAAAAG
>ML856945.1:46639-58156 GCA_009831015.1 Picea engelmannii | reverse complement strand
TGGTTAAATGTCATGTTCTACAATTTGTTTACTTCTATGAATGCATTTCTGGTCAAATGTTATGGTGGGGAAAGATCTACCAATCACTTTCTAGTCGTTAGCTAGAAATGGACTTATTTTATTGAGACGTGATACTGAGTAGTTACTAAGGTCATTGAATGTATTAACTAGTAAGATGAGTTCTATAGAAGTTACTACTCTCATAATAGTATGGACTACAGACTGCATCTAGCTTCTTAATTAATTTTGTTGAGCAAAAAGAAAATTAAATTGTTTGCATAATGTGATTGAAGCCAAGCATACCAATATCTATGGCAAATTATATTTCCTGTAGATGATTATAGTATATAGTGAGTCTCTACTAGTGAATATACAAGTTCAAATTCAAAGTAAATACACCCTGTATCACTGAGATTATATTCGATATGCATATAGACCTGTACAAGTATATTATGAACAGATATACATTATATAATGGGTGTTTTGTATAAGCAGTACAATGATGTTGAAATGAACTGACTACAATAGATTCAGGAAACTAGATATATATATAAACATATACATAGGAAAATAATTCAGCAACTCCACAGACCCCATTACAGAAAATTTGGAATATATGTACATCAGTATGGTTTTAGTAGTAAATTAGTAATGACTCTGTTGATTAAAGATGCACCTACAGTATAACAACAAGCGTCTGTTGTGGGAACAATGCTATTTATTTTTGGTGATTAGACTGATAAATTGCTTGAGTAATATCTATAGTAGGAACATAAGGTAAGTAGTAATTTGCATAACGAAGCCACAGTGTATTATGTTAATCAGGGAAAGACAGGGTATCTGGTATAAAGGAGAAAAGTAATCACATGGAAAAACAAATACAAATTCTGGAAGTCTCGATCTATTATAATCTCAATCGGACCAATGTATTTTCCTACATTATTTCCAACCGGTACATTAAAAACCCCAAAATCTGGATGGAATCCTACAAGCATAGGATTCCCACGAAACATTCATGTAATTGGTTCATGAGTCAAATTATGAATGGGTGGAATGAGACTCAGGTTAAAACTCCTACCAATACTAATTTTATATCATAAATAAGTGCATGAGCATAAATGAACCCTAGAAGTCATGAATACAATTGTACAATTCCAGTGGAAAACAAACCCTTAGGCGCACTTATTATTGTGCTAGTTTTAGGTATACTACTATGCATAGCCAAATCATATTGGGAATGACTGTGTAATCAATAATAATATGAATTCTAGAAAAATAACTAGAATAATTCAGGAAATGAATTCAACTATGTAATTACAAACTGGTTTTCGGAAATATGGAGGAGGATGTTAAACACAGAAAGAGACAATCCAGAACCAGTTACTTCATATGTATCCACAGCAAAATAAACTTAATACATGTTGATCATATTTACTTAAAAGGAACATATGTCTAGATATCACAAATCCAACCAGGCACAAGCTTGGCGTGCTTTCTAAGTACCAAAATACTAATACAAACTAGGGAGTACCCTTGACCAACTAATACAGAACTTGGGACGAAAAGTCTTCAAAGTAATAAGGACAGGACATAGCCTTGACCATCATTGCTAGTAAACTCAAAATAACTTAGACGGAGGGGTACAGTATATGGAACTCAAATACCACTTGAAGGAGTGAAGAGGGTGTTCCCATGCTTCGGCGTGATCGCACCCTGCACAAGGTAATTTGAAACATTAAAATATATTCGAGAGAAATAATACGATCACTTTAAGGAAAAAAATGTAATTAGAAAGGGGCCGATTAAATACTTAACTGTAATGGAGGGCTTCATACCCTTCACCATCGTGCCAAATTGTGTGCCTCCCAAACCGAAAGGGGAAGAGGAGCTTGAATCTCCCTGATGGGTACCCTCGCAAAATCAAAGGGGCCCATAAATGGCGATGAATACCAGTATTTAATCCAAAGGAAACATTTCAGGGAATGATATGCATATGATGACCATAAAGAATGGTAAATATAAAACCAATGTAAATTCCAAATATAAACAGAAAGGATTAAAAACTCCTTCGGCCATTAGAGCATCACCTCTAATCGGTCTAATCACACCAGTGAATCTATTAATTAAACACAGAAATTTTCAAGATCAACACTGTGTCGAAAGTTCTGTTACGCACCCAAGCAAGGAGACTAACCGATCGAGGAAGCCAGGCCCAGTAACAAAAGTTCTATCCAAAATAGAATATTTTAGATGCACAATTATAACAAACACCGTGATAAGTTCTTCCACAAGAGGAGAATGGCTCGGCCTCGAAAGGAAGGCTAGTACAGAGAAAGGGGTAAACTGTGAAAAACTTAAACATTGCTAGGGTACCACCTACACGTTTTTACTACAATAACCTCGAAATAAAAACAAGAATGCTACCGAGGAACTGACAGGGGAACTGAAGTATGCAGATACCTATTTGACGAGACAGAAAGATCCGAATGCAAAAATAAAAGGACAGTCAAAGGCAACTTACCTCGCACAGGGCTGCCCGTCGAGAAGTTCCTTCCAAGATCTCTCCCACCTGGAACAAGAGTTGAATCACAAACTCATGACCACGATGCTAATATGAAAGCCAAGCGGAAAATGGTCCGAAATGTTTCATTCTCCTTCACCAAGCCAAGACCGGAATGAAAGTGAAAGCTATGGAATAACCTTTCACATGGAGTAATGGGGATGGGTGGTAATCGTACCTGGCCATGTGAATATATGGTAAGTTTTCGACATTACATTGGGGCACGCCAGTCAAGTACTAAACCGAATAGACTTATCTCAGGGCACCTTAAATGTTGCAGACAAGCCTTTAAGGCAAGATAGTTTCGACCTCTATTGTTTGCTCAGAATATTAATGGCAAGGTACACTGGGTGGCCTACTTAGGGGTACTTTTTCGTCTTGCTATGTTGGTTATATGTTAAACCTAACCACCATTGCATTAACCTTCTGAAGTGTATAGTCTAATGTCATTAATTATTCGGAATTATGTAGTGGCACGATTGTAACCATAACCTTTCCAAGTTTAGCCTCTACGCGCTTAAATTCATTTGTGCAGAATAGTGTCTGATATATACCCAAACATTATCTGGTTAAAAGTATTTCTAAATAATGTTAACCTCTTCTTTTAGACCTTATAATAGTATATCAGAATGAGTGCTATAAGGCCCTTACATCTACGACCATCGCACTAATATGATAGTGGTTCTAAGTAGTTACATCTGCATATCATAAAGTGGGCTTTGAAAACGAAAACGGTGGATAGTACTAAGTTTCAATGAAACAAGATATCCTTATTTATGTATCTATGTTCATGTATAACACAATACCGAAATAGGAAGAGGCGACTATATGTTAAAATAGGATAGAGAAGTAAAAGGCAATAAGACTTCTATACATTATGGTTGACGAATGACTGAAAGTTTTTGAGGCACAAGATCAACTAGAAGTACCCAATTAATTTTATTTTTTTTTTATGTAAATTTTGAGGTACATTACATATGGTATCAAAGAAAAAAGGTTACAACACTAGACCTAAACAGGGCCGCAATAGTTGCTTAGTATATATATTCTGATTTGTGTAAAACTAATAAAATATTATGGTTACAAATAGAAAGCCATGTTTGTTTTGTGTTAATTATGGCAGCTCAGGACGATGCAGAAATCAGGATGGGAGAAAATCCGCAGCAAAGACCCCCTGGAGATCCAAGATAGAACAGTGATGGAAGCTCAGCCAAGGAAGTGTTGGAAACAATGAGGAACCTTATTGTTGAACTACAGATTTTCAATGCAGACAATGAAAAATTGAAGAAAGCACAACAGGAACAGCAAGAGATAAATGAAGTCCTGGTGCGCAGTATAGTGACCAAGAAAATCCCAAAGGATGATAACCACGAGGAAGAAGTTAGCAAAAGGGCCTCCAAGAACTCTGGGCTAGAAACAGAAAAAAGAGATATTTCATCTAAAGGAACACCTTCAGCTGAAGACAAAACTAAATCAAACAGAAAAAGAAAACAAGTAGACCACCTTGAATGAGAATTTAAAAAGATTAAACCAGCTACCTTTGATGGAGAATCTAGGATGGGAGAAGAAGTTGAGGCATGGTTGTTGGACATCAAAAATTACTTCCATATCTACAGCTATTCCAGCAACATGAAGGTCAGAATGGCCATCTACAATCTGAAAGGGAATGTCAACATTTGGTGGCAGGACCTAAAATTGGCCAAGGGCCTAAAGGAGAAACAATTGGAATGGTGTGACTTTAAAAAGTATTTCAAGAGACAATACCTTTCGGAAAGTTATTATGAAAGGAAGACAAAAGAATTTTACGAGTTACATCTTGGATAGATGACAATGGAGGACCTTATAAATAAATTTATGGAACTACTAAGGTTCGTACAGTACATCCGGGAGGATAAGGTAAAAATCCAACAATTTCTAAGCTATATACCATAGTCCTACAAGGACAGAATTGAGTTTGACAACCCCAAATCCTTGAGCGAAGTATTCAGGAAATCACGAATGTGCTATGACCAGTATAAACAGTGGGTAGAGTTTCCCAAAGCCTGGAAGGATAAGAAACAAGATCGAATGAACCAGCGGAAGAAGGGGTACCAGGTAGCTCCTTATCAGAATACAACAAAAAGTTTTCCGAGAAAGGATTTTCACTCCAATCATCTGAATACGCAAGGCAGTTGTAAACCGGTAAACCTGGGAACGAAGAAGTTTGGGGACAGCTCCTGTGAGCCATTAAAGTGTTGGGAATGTGGAGAGCCTCATATAAGGAGGATCTGTCCACGTTTGAGTTCAACAAGAAGAACTGTTGTTCATAATTTGCAGGAAGCCTCGACGGTGGGAGACGTGGGCAAAACCCTACATTGGATAAATGCAGCCATAAATGGTCGAAAAGATGACCACTAGTCCTCGGTGGTAGAAATTGAAGGTAAAATCAATGACACTCGAATTTATGTTTTCATTGACCCTGGAGCTACATTAAGTTATATTACACCTAATGTGGCAGAGTCAAACAAAATTAAGAAACTGAAGCACATGAAATCATGGCTTGTACAATTAGTGACTGGTACTAAAAGGAAAGTAGTTGACTTTGTTATGGATTTTTAGTTCAGCTTATATAGTCAAAATATAAGGACCAATCTGAACATCCTACCACTAGGATGTTACAATATGATTATCGGGATGGATTGGTCAAAATAGCACAAAGCAATACTCGATTTCTATACAAAGATACTTAGCTATAAAGATGATTTTGGCACTGTTAGAAAAACCCAAGGTATACCAAAACCTGTATCAGTCAGACAAGTTTCAACAATGAAACTCAAGAAATGTATGAGAAAGGGATGTCAAGTTTATGCCATCCAAGTAATGAATCTGCTAGAAAAAGATGATAAGCCAAAATTATAAGACTTTGCTGTCCTACGTGATTTCAGAGACATGTTTGTGGATGAGATACCAAAATTACCTCCTAGAAGGGAAATAGACTTATCCATAGACCTACTACCAGGTTCAACCCCTATCTCAAAAGAACCTTACCGAATGAGTCTACCAGAACTGACAAAATTAAAAATACAATTACATGAATTGTTGGACAAAGAGTATATCATACCAAGTGTCTCACCATGGGGGGCACCAGTCCTCTTTGTGAAAAAGAAAGATGGTACTCTAAGACTATGTATTGATTATAGACAACTGAACAAAATGACTATTAAGAACAAATACCCCTTACCAAGAATAAATGATCTGTTCGATAAAGTAGGTGCGGCCAAGATCTTTTCAAAGTTGGATTTACGATCTGGTTATCATCAAGTTAGGATAAAAGACGAGGACATAAGTAAAAAATCTTTTCAGACAAGATATGGACACTACGAATTTGTAGTCATACCTTTCATACTCACTAACGCACCATCCACGTTTATGTGTCTGATGAACAATATTTTCAGTCAATACTTAGACAAGTTCGTGGTAGTATTTATCGACGATATTATGGTCTATTCAAAAACGGAAGAGGAACATGATGAACACTTAAGAATAGTTCTGCAAACGTTGAGGAAACACAAACTGTATGCCAAATTTGACAAGTGTGACTTCTATCAAAAAGAAATACAATATCTAGGACATGTAATTTCAGCAGAAGGCATTGTCATAGACCCGGAAAAGACAAAATCCATTATGGAATGGTCGGTACCTAAGGATGTAGAAGATATACGGTCGTTTAGGGGAATAACCGGATATTACCACAGGTTTATAGAAGGGTTTTCAAAGATAGCCTACCCTATCACATCATTACAAAAGAAAGGAACCAAGTTTAACTAGTCAGAGAAGTGCCAAGACAGTTTTAACAAACTGAAGGGATTATTGACAACTGCACCCATTTTGAAGGTAGCAAACCCCGATAAATACTTCACCATATGTGTGGATGCAAGTAAAGAAGGACTAGGTGGTGTCCTAACTCAAGAAGGACACGTTAGTTGTTATGAGTCCCAGAAATTAAAAGAACATGAGAGAAGTTATGTCACTCTTGACTTAGAATTGGCAGCAATAATACACGCCTTAAAATTGTGGCGACACTACATAATGGGCAAAAAATTCCTACTATTAATAGATAATAGCGGAGTGAAATATTTGTTTAACCAACCAGATCTTAATGAAAGACAAGCAAGGTGGATAGCCTTCTTGAGATAATTCGACTTCAAGGTCAGACATATCAAGGGTAAGGAAAATAAAGTAGCAAACCCTTTAAGAAGAAGAGTCCATGGGTTATTTGAGATAAATATCAGCAAGGTCGAAAGTGATCCGGAACAAAGAATAAGGACAGCAGGTATTAATGATGGAAATTACACTAAGGTAATGGCATAATTACAGAACAGTACCGCAAACTCAGATAAACCGGATCTAAGTATCGACAAGAAGGGACTACTATGATTTAAAAATAGGCTTTACTTACCAGATTCTGCAGAGTTAAAATTAACATTCTTGGATGAAGTGCATAAGAAAACGTATTATGGCCATCCAGCTTACCAAAAAACGATAACAACACTTAGAAAACTATTTTATTGGCCTAATATGAAGGGCGAAACAACAGAATACTTGGCTAGGTGCCAAGATTGTCAACAGGTTAAGGCCGAGCACCAGCATCCAGACGGCGTATTACAGCCATTACCAATACCAGAATGGAAATGGGAGACCATATCGCTAGATTTTATAACAGGTTTGCCTAAAAATCAGAAACAAAATGATTCTATTATGGTTGTAATCGATAAACTCAGTAAGTCTGTACACTTTTCCTGTAAAGTCTACTTTTAAAGCTATAAACATTGTTGAAATACTCATGAAAGAAATTTTTAGACTGCGTGGTATTCCTAAAATGGTGATTTCAGATAGAGACGTAAAATTCACATCTGCTTTTTGGAAGGAATTGTTTGCAGGGCTAAATACTAACTTGAATTTCAGTATGAGTTATCATCCACAAACGGATGGACAGACTGAAAGAAAAAACAAAATCGTGGAGTATATTCTCTGCATGTACGTAAGAACAAAACCGAACAAATGGGAATACTATCTACACTTGGTAGAATTTGCATATAACAATGGATACCAAACTTCGGCTAAATTGAGTCTTCTCGAAATACTGTACAGGAGAAACTGTACGACACCAATTAGCTGGGATAACCCAGCTGACAAACTCATGGTGGGACCATAAATGCTCCAAGAAATGGAAAACACGGTAAGGAAGGTACAACAGAATTTGAAAGAAGCATAGGATAGACAGAAGAGCTATGCAGATTAGAAAAGAAGACACTTGGAATTTCAAGTGGGAGACCATGTTTATTTGAAGGTCAAAGCCCAAAGAAGCTCGTTGAAGTTAGGGAATTGTGCCAAGCTGGCACCCAGGTTTTGTGGACCCTTCGAGATACTAGCTCTAATTGGACCCGTAACATATTAGCTTGCACTTCCAGCTAATCTGAGAATTCATAATGTATTTCATATTTATTTGTTGAAAAAGTATATTCATGACCCTACTCATATGATTGATTGAAACTTGGTGCAGTTGGAACCCAGAGGCAAGTTTCAGGTGGAACCCCTGCGCATTCTGGACTGGAGAGAAATAGCACTTTGGAACAGAGTCGTCGCTCAGGTAAAGGTGCAATGGAAGCACTTTAGTCCTGAGGAGGCCACTTTGGAGTTGGAGGGAGATTTGCGAAAATATCATCCAATCATGTTCCAGGCAAGGAACGAACACCGAGGACAGTGTTTTACTGAAGGGGGAAAGGATGTGACATCCCCCCCCAAAAAAAGAATAAAATATTTTTGGAATTTAAATTTGCTGAAAATTCATTCTGTTTTTAGTAAATTCGAATTTGGAAAATTTTTGCCATTTATGGCAATTCTGAATTTCGAATTTGATAATTGTAATTAATTATTATGACTGTTGGGAAAGACCTGATTTGACCCAACTAACTATTTGACTATGACACTTGTATGGAAACATAATATTTTATATTGATTGCAGGAGGACAAATGGAACAACCATGTTAAATTTAGCTGACCATGACTCCATGAGTGGGGAACATGTTGGAACTACCTCTGGGCTGATTGTTACAAGTGGCAAATCAATTATTTGTCCATTGGCAGCCCCTGAAAATCAGGGATTTAGAAAGCTGTGAAAATTCCCAAGGGAGTGAAAAAGACCTAGGAAAATTGATAAATAGCATATGTGAGGAGGCAGGATGCTACCCAGTATGTTGGGAAAGGAGACTATTGATGTTTACTTGTTGTTATGAGAACTACTGAGTGAGTGTGAGGCAAGAGGAATTTGCTAGAATTGAAGGACATTGTTGAGGAGGACATTTCAAATTCACCCTCATGGATTCATGGTCAGGCTAGGGGGTGAATCGGGCATGTAGATTGGCTACCCTGTTCTACGGTTGGGAGGAAGGTGGTTGTTCCCTTTTTCTTCCCGCAAATTTGATTCAGATATGCTACTCTACCTTACCCTGGTTAAATTTCATGTTCTACAATTTGTTTACTTCTATGAATGAATTTCTGGTTGAATGCTATGGTGGGGAAAGATCTACCAATCACTTCCTAGTCATTAGCTAGAAATGGACTTATTTTATTGAGACGTGATACTGAGTAATTACTAAGTTCATTGAATGTATTAACTATTAAGACAAGTTCTGTAGAAGTTACTACTCTCATAATAGTATGGACTACAGACTGCATCTAGCTTCTTAATTAATTCTGTTGAGAAAAAAGAAAATTAAATTGTTTGCATAATGTGATTGAAGCCAAGCGTACATATATCTATGGAGAATTATATTTATTGTAGATGATTATAGTATACAGTGAGTCTCCACTAGTGAATATACATGTTTAAATTCAAAGTAAATACACCCTGTATCACTGAGATTATATTCGATATGCATATAGACCTATATAGGTATATTATGAATAGATATACATTATATAATGGGCGTTTTGTATAAGCGATACAATGACGCTGAAGTGAACTGACTACAACAAAGTCAGGAAACTAGATATATATATATAAACATATACGTAGGAAAATAACTAAGCAACTCCACAGACCCCATTACAGAAAATTTGGAGTATATATACATCAGTATGGTTTTAGTAGTAAATTAGTGATGACTCTATTGATTAAATATGCACCTGCAATATAACAACAAGATTTTATTATGGGAACAATGTTATTTATTTCTGGTGATTAGACTGATAAAATGCTTGAGTAATATCTGTAGTAGGAATAGAAGGTAAGTAGTAATTTTCATAGCGAAGCCACGATGTATTATGTTAATCAGGGAAAGACAGGGTATTTGGTATAAAGGAGCAAAGTAATCAAATGGAAAAACAAATACAAATTATAGAAGTCTCGATCTATTATAATCTCAATCAGACCAATATATTTTCCTGTATTATTTCCAACCAGTACATTAAAAACCCCAAAATCTGGATGGAATCCTACCAGCATAGGATTCCCATGAAACATTCATGTAACTGGTCCATGAGTCAAATTACAAATGGGTGGAATTAGATTCAGGTTAAAACTCCTACCAATACTAATTTTATATCAGAAATAAGTGCATGAGCATAAATTAACCCTGGAAGTCATGAATACAATCATACAATTCCAGTGGAAAACAAACCCTTAGGTGCACTTATTACTATGTTAGTTTTAGGTATACTACCGTGCATAGCCAAATCATATTGGGAATGACTGTGTAATCAATAATAAGATGAATTTTGGAAAAATAACTAGAATAATTCAGGAAATGAGTTCAACTCTGTAATTACAAACTGGTTTTTGGAAATATAGAGGAGGATGTTAAACACAGAAAGTGACAGTCCAGAACTCGTTACTTCATATGTATCCACAACAAAATAAACTCAATACATGATGATCATATTTACTTAAAAGGAACGGCTAGCTAGATATCACAAATCCAACCAGACGCAAGCTTGGTGTGCTTTCTAAGTACCAAAATATTAATACAAAGTAGGGCGTACCCTTGACCAACTAATACAAAACTTGGGACGAAAAGTCTTCAAAGTAATAAGGACGAGACATATCCTTGACCATCGGTGCTAGAAAACTCAAAATAACTTAGACGAAGGGGTATTGTATATGGAACCCGAATACCTCTTGAAGGAGTGAAGAGGGTGTTCCCATGCTTCATCATGATCACACCCTGCACAAGGTAATGTGAAACATTAAAATATATCCGACAGAAATAATACAATCAATTTAAGGAACAAAATGTAATTAGAAAGGGGTCGATTAAATACTTAAGTGTAATGGAGCACTTCATACCCTTCTCCATCTCACCAAATCGTGTGCCTCCCAGACCGAAAGGGGAAGAGCAGCTTGAGTCTCCCTGATGGGTACCCTCACAAAATCAAAGGGGCCCATCATTAGCAATGAATACCAGTATTTAATCCAAAGGAAACATTTCAGGGAATGATATGCATATGATGACCATAAAGAATGGTAAATATAAAACCAATGTAAATTCCAAATATAAACGGAAAGGATTAAAAACGCCTTCGGCCATTAGAGAGTCACCTGAAATCGGTCTAATAACACCAGTGAATCTATTAATTAAACCAAAAAAAATTCAATATCAACACTGTGCTGAAAGGTCTGTTACGCACCCAAGCTAGGAAAACCCGGTCATAACACTCTGTCAACTAGGAGACTAATCGATGGAGGAAGCCAGGCCCAGTAACAAAAGTTCAATCCAAAATAGAATATTTCAGATGCACAATTATAACAGACACTGTGATAAGTTCTTCCACAAGAGGAGAATGGCTCAGCCTCGAAAGGAAGGCTAGTACAGAGAAAGGGGTAAACTGTGAAAAACCTAAACATTGCTAGGGTACCACCGACCCCTTTTTACTACAGTAAGCTCGAAATAAAAACAAGAACGCTACCCAGGAACTGA